>JASCZI010241715.1:46931-68825 GCA_036250425.1 Stylosanthes scabra
CTCTTCATCCTCCTTTCTTCAATCTCTCTCAAATGGTCTTCAATCACCTAAAACACTTAGTGAATCATCTAAAAACACAAACACAACTCAAAGAACATCAACTTTGTTTGATTAATCAATTAATAACAATAATTCACAAAGAATGTCATGAAAATTGAGAGAAATTGAGACTAAAAACAACCTAAGATACATATGCATCACATCCAAACGTGACATCAATTTGTGGTGGAAAGCTTGATTTGTTGCTCAATGAAGTCACGTTTGGCCCAAGCTTGAGACTTGGCCAAACATGACATGTATTCTCCTCCATGGTGAGCTCTATTTTGATTTCTTCGTCTTCAAGCTGTCTTTTGATCTCTGTTTCTTCATGGTTTTTGCAAACCATTAATAGAACACCCAAAATAATAATTGATAAGGAAATAAGCTTAATTACTTGAGTATTAAGTTAATTATCTACTAAAAATAGATGAATTTAGAGTCTAAAACCATCAATGATGCACACGCATCACTGATATTGTGGACGATCTTCTCCTTGTCAATGATGTCTCCTAAGTAATGCTTCAGTCTTTGTCTATTGACAGTGAACTTGGAGTCATATTTATCATTCATGATTTCAATGTGACCATAAGGAGAGACGTTTGTAACTGTGAAGGGTCCAGACCATCTTGTTATCAACTTCCCAGGAAAAAACTTGAGTCTTGAGTTGAATAATAGAACTTTGTGCCCCGGTTCAAATGATCTTTGCTGAATCCTCTTGTCATGAAACTTCTTTGTTCTTTCTTTGTAAATCAATGAATTCTCATAAACTTGAGTCCGGAACTCATCAAGCTCATTCAATTGCAGAAGTCTCTTCTAGATGAGGCATTAGTGTCAAACTTCAGAAATTTGATAGCCCAAAATGCCTTGTGTTCGAGTTCCACTAGAAGATGGCATGATTTGCCATAGAGAAGTTGATAAGGGGACATTCCGATTGGAGTTTTGAATGCAGTTCTATAAGCCCAGAGAGCATCATCAATCTTCAATGCCCAATCTTTCCTTGATACTGTGACAGTCTTCTCTAAAATTCTCTTCAATTCTCTGTTGGAAACTTCTACTTGGCCACTAGTTTGAGGATGATAGGGAGTGGCTACCTTGTGCTTGACACCATATCTTTGAAGTAGAGAATTCAATTGCTTGTTGTTAAAGTGGCTTCCTCCATCACTGATTAGAGTTCTAGAAACTCCAAATCTGCTGAAAAAGTTCTTCTTAAGGAACTTGATCACCACTTTCGAATCATTAGTGGGTAATGCAGCTGCTTCCACCCACTTAGAGACATAATCCACTGCCACTAGGATGTAGTTGTTCGAATAAGAGGGTGGGAACGGTCCCATGAAGTCAAATCCCCATACATCAAACAACTCAACTTCAAGAATAAAATTCTGTGGCATCTCTTGTCTCTTTGTCACTGTGCTTGTTCTTTGACATCTATCACACTCCTTTTCAGTAGTAGTGTAGTGCAAAACGTGACTTACTGAAATTTGCTTTGCTTTGCTTGGCTTGAGATTGGCATGTCACGTTTGGGCTTATTAATGCCAAACGTGATCATGCTTTATATAAACGTGATCACACAAATCTTAGGCCTTGTCTTGTAAGCTCATGTTTAGATCATGGGTGCTAAATGTGATTTCTTTTGGTGTTGCTTGTTCCATGTTTAGCATGCAAACGTGACATGAATTTCCATGTCTAAGATAACGAAATCTGCAGGGAATGGCCGTCCCAAGATTAAAGAAGAAACATCATCATCTTCCATGTCTAAGATAACGAAATCCCCCACTTTTACAAGTAAATTTTCGACTACACCATATGAAAGTTTGATGGACTTATCTGCAAGTTGAATTGTCATTCTTGTTGGTTTCACTTCTTCAAATTGCAGCCTCTTCATCATGGATGATGGCATCAAATTAATACTTGCTCCTAAATCACAATGAACTTTACCAATGGTAAGATCACCAATGATGCAGGAAATTTGAAAGCTCTCCGGATCTTTCAACTTTCTCGGGAGTTTTTGAATTACTGTACTGCAATCTTCAATTAATGCCACTGTTTCTAGCTCATACAATGCTCTCTTTCTTGAGAGGAGTTCCTTCATGAATTTGGCATAAAGAGGCATTTGTTCCAATGCTTTCGCAAATAAAATGTTAATCTACAGCTTCTTAAATATCTCAAGGAACTTGGAGAATTGCTTGTCCTTCTTTTCGGCCTTCAACCTTTGAGGGAAAGGAATTTTTGCTGCTGCAGAATTCTGTTTTGGTGCCTCTTTCTCTGTTTTGGAAAACAAAGTATCTTATTATAAAAGAAAGCTTTTGAAAAGAGTTGTTGGCTAAAAGGCTTTAATAATAAAACTTGGCTTTTGGAATGTTATTAAGAAATATGAACATAAACTACTAAAAGTATAAGCTATAAGTGCAAATATTATAATCTAATAAAAGCTACGAAAAAGATATTCATAAGCTACTAATCACATAGCTATAATAAGCTCTCATAATTGAACCATATGGAACTAAGAAGTAAAAGCTTCAAGAGAATAATAGAGCTTTTTGCACAAATATCCTACACAATAAGAAAGCCCCTAACTTGAGAGAGTAAACCTAGATGTGAGGGTTGGTACCGATTCGGTTTGGTCGGAGATGGTATGGGATGCGACGATCGAACCGAGTTTCTTTCTTGGAAATGGTTCATAGTTCTAGACCGGTTTAATCCCTTGAAATGGATTGATTTGACAACTGACCAAGTATCGGTCCTATCGGACTTGAGTCATTGTCAGACCAGTTGGTTCAACTAAATCATGTAGACCTAAGGCTAATCCGGCTAACGGTTCAATAGAACGAACTGGTGAACGCTAAAGGCTATGCTATATTATGTTAAGACGCTTATGCTAATGCTAAATGAATGTTAATGCAAGTGCTGGGTGTCGTCCCGATTGCGATACGATAAGAGCTGCAAGGGTTGGGTGTTGTCCCGCTTGTCTAATAACTAAGCTTGAAGGCTCGCTACCTAAAGGCTGTAACGATCATCTTGTTCTTCACTGTCGATGCGGTTCCTTTTATATGGTTTGGTGACGTGATCCTCACCCTTTTGAGTACCTGGGGTACCTTTATGAGACGCGCTTCGTTGGCGGAGTTGCGGGCAGCTTTGGATCGGGCTGGGTCCACGACATTTGACAGTGAGCGAACCATACTTGGGTTTATCCCTAAGTAGTCGTCGAGTGCGGGAAGTAAACCGACGCATGAGCTCATAGCCTGCACTAGGACCAGACATGCATCATACTTGTTTGCGCTTTTGATTGTGTGTGTTTACCACATTTCATTGCCTTGCTTGTCTTGTCTGTCTTGTTTGCCTTGTGTGTTTGTCCGTGTCGTTCTTCTTGAGTCTATGTTCTACTTCCTTATCTGTCTTGCTATCTACTGTCGCTATCTGCTTCGCTATATGCTCGCTGCTATCTGTTACTCTACCTACGTGACATGAGCCCCTATGATAGAGTAGTTGAGGGTGTCAAGAGTTGGGAACTCCTTCCGCCAAGTTTGGATGAGCGAAGGACACGACAAAAAGGGAATTGGAGGGATGGAACCCCCTATCGAAAAGAAGGATGCTAACGAGAAGGATTTCGAGGAAGAGGTCTCTGCTTCATCTTCCCTGCTTATGGACGTCGATGCTGACGAAAGATTTCCTACGTTACATCGAGGAGTTGAGGTGTCATCCTGCGCCTTCGCCCCTCCGCAGCAGACAAGCTTCTGTATTAGATTCACCGAGGAGTTAACTGACCGACAGCTTGACGGTCATAACACTTCGAGTTATGATCTCCTTGGAGTTTGGCAACCGCCATTGTCGAGTCTGAATCTTTAGTGTGCCTCGCTTGGTAGAACAATAGAGGCTTAGAACGTTGTTGTCGTTGTTGTAGTTTCTTTTGTGTTCTTAGTCCCGCAGCCTAACTTAGGAGGCCTGTGTATGTGAGGTCAGGCCGGGTAAGACTGTCTTAGATAGGCGTCTAGAGTCTGTAAATCTTGGGACTTCTTCGTTATACGAAGAAGTTGTTATATCTATGTATGAGTTATATTGTTTGCTTATAATGATTGTCGCGCAAAAGCTTTCACGACAGGCTAATACTAATAATATGGTTTAGAATTTTAGAAATTTTCAAGTTAGGAAATGTGGCATCTCAATTTTAGGCGTAGTCGACGATGTCGAAAATTGGGATGTTACATCGTTTGATGACATAGAAGTCCGTTGGAATTACGAGCTTCCCTATCTTGACCATCACATCTTCAATAACTCCAACCGCGGACACAATGCTGCCATCAGCAGCAGTGAAAACGTCTGCTGATTTTTGCTGATTAGGAATAGGTGGTTAAGGCTGTGGCTGGATTTGCTGACATATTGATTTTTGCAGCATTTCTGCCATCTGGTTCAGTCTAACTGCTATTTGCTTTTGCAAGTCCATTACCTCCTGGTTTTCCTTTTGATGGATAAGTTCGAGCTCCTCATAATTAATTGGAGGGTTACTAGTTAGGGGAAATTGTTGACGGAGATACAGAGGTTGATGTCTCACATTTTGCTTATTTTGGGGATGGGTTGACATATAAGGCTGTCTGGATTGGGCCAGCTGTTGAGGAGATGGGTTCCATCGATTGGGTTGGCCATTTGGTCCTTGTGTGCGATATTGCTTATTGTATGATGGTATGATGGTGAAATCCAGAGTTTTGCGCGGCAGCAACTGTGTTATCTTCTTGAAGCTGTGAGCACTCATCAGTGTGGTGGGAATTGCAGGAGCAAATCCCGCAATATTTGATTTATTTTTGCTGTGAGTTATCTAGTTGTTGCTTCAATATAATTGGGGTCGCATGCTATCCCTCTTTAATTTCCCTTAACATTGCAGCAATATCTGACAATGATTTCATCAGAAATGTAGATTCGGACGGTGCAACTTCGTATACGCACCACCCTTTTCTCTGGTACTGAAGTGTTGATTAGCGTCGGCCGCTGTCTTTATCATTTCTCATGCCTCTTCCGGTGTTTTGTTCATTAAGGCTCCTCCACTGGAAGCATCGATCATCGTCTTGTCAGTGGGTGTCAATCCTTCACAGAAGTAGTTGATGAACAGGAAATCGGATACAGAATGATGGGGCACGAGGCGAGCAACTTCTTGAACCGCTCGTAGTATTCGTGCAAAGCTTCCCCGTGGAGCTGTGCAATCCCAGAGACTTCCTTTCTGATGGCATTTGTCTTGGAAGGCGAGTACTTTTCCAAGAACCTCTTCTTGAAGGTAGACCAATCGGAAGTTACATCGGCAGGTAGGGTGTGATACCAATCCTTCGCTCTATCGTCTAGAGAGAAAGGCAGAGCGAAGGCCTTGACTGCATTCTCATCACCACCGGTCCTTCTGGTGGTGGCACAGATAACTTCAAAGTCGTTAATGTGCTTAATGGGGTCTTTACCCGGTCTGCCACAGAATTTCTGCAGAAGATTTATCAACCCGGACTTGAGTTCAAAGTTTGCGTGGAGTTCAGGGAATCTGTTAGGCTGATTGTCGAAGGTTGTGCTAGCACCACCCAACTGTTTGAGAGTTAGTTGTTCTGCCATGGTAGGGGTACCTGAAACAAAAGAACTAGATTGTGTATCAGAGTTGGAACTAGATTCAGAAAAGTAAAATGGATTATTATCTAATGTCAGTCTCGCAAGTTCAGCTCGGCGCTTGGCTTGCCTTATTCGGCGTAGAGTTCGTTTAATTTTAGAATCAAACAACAGCGAATCAGTATTCGAATGCGACCTTAGCATTAAAATAACAATGCATAACAAAAAAAAACTAAACTATGAAAGAAAATGAAACGACTATCATATGTACAGTATTCACAGACAATAAAAAATAAACAATGATTTTACTTCCCCGGCAACGGCGCCAAAAACATGACGGAGCTCAGGATGGGGCTGTCGTTGAAAGCCTTTTCCCTGGCTCCTGGTCAGCATTTAGAAAAGAAGGGGTCACAGGGTACAACCAAGTTTGAAATACAGAGTACGAGACTCAGGTTGTTCTCCCTAGGAAGCGGAAACAGAAAGCTTATTTTTTATTGGGGATTTGGTTGCAGTTGAATTTGTTTGAAAGCAGTTCGCAGTTTAAAAGCAGATAAAAGCAGTGATAAATGACAGTAATGATAAAGGAGTGCCCCGACCGTGGGTTGAAATATTGTGCATCCCTGTGATCGCTGTTGTGTCCCAGGTCGGATGAGA
This sequence comes from Stylosanthes scabra, assembly GCA_036250425.1. Classification (NCBI taxonomy): domain Eukaryota; kingdom Viridiplantae; phylum Streptophyta; class Magnoliopsida; order Fabales; family Fabaceae; genus Stylosanthes; species Stylosanthes scabra. The sequence goes on from JASCZI010241715.1 coordinate 53,193, forward strand.
TGTCACCTAGGAGGAACACAACACCCAGGGTAGAATATCGAAGTTAATCCTCTGCGTATCCTTGGCATACCAACTGTGAGGTACTGATCCCACGATGGATTCGAATAAATCCGCGTTACTGGAGTAAACTCACTAGCGGTGCAGGTATAGCGGTGGAGTCTGCAATTAACAACCTAGTGTTGAACGAACTCGTGGAACCCGCTGTAACCAGGCCCACTGCTCATATAGAATGGTGGTAGAGTCAGCAATCCAACATCCGACGGTTAAAAGAACTCTTAGAACATGCTGTCAACAGGCCCTATGCTCTTATACCCGTGATCACCGTGGTGAATCCGTGTCGCAGGGACCTCACCCTTGCTAGCAGGGGCGTACGAATAGCAGTAACGGACTTAACCCCATTCCTCCCCATCCGATCCTATGGGAGAGTCGCAGCTAAGGTCATTTGCACATTTCACCCCACACCCGAGACACTATGGACCTCTACTCGCTAATTACGGAAATCATAAAAGCTGAAAAATAAACGGGCAGCATAACAGTATTTAAATTCGCAGTTTACAAAAAAGTAAACGGACAAAATAACAGCAGTAAAATGTAAATATCGCAGTTTTGAAATCGGCAGAATAACGGTAAAGTAATTTGATTAAAACTGAAATTCGACAGAGTAAAAATAAAATAAACAGACAATAAAATAAAATAAAAGTTTGGCTAGTGAAATGATTTGGACCGCATTCCTAATTCTATGCATAACAATGAGATCAAGTTTGTAAAGGAAATCCTACATGAAAATGGGCAGTGGGATACTTCTAAGCTGCAACAACATTTCAACCATGACATTATGAAAAAAATTCTCAAAACTCCAATGAGCTACACCAGAAGAAGGGATGCATTTATATGGCCATTCAAACATGATGGGTGCTATACAATCAAAATGGGATACCGGATTTTGAGGAAACAGTTAGACACTCTCAACACAGGACCAACAACAAGCACAAGCAACAAAGAAATCTGGAAAATCATATGGAATTTAACAGTACCACAAAAAATTAAAGGGTTTCTATGGAGAGCTATTCATAATAGCCTTCATGTCTTAAATAACTTACATTAAAGGAAACTCACCAATGCATGCAGGAAATTGAAACCTTTGCTACTCTGTGGCTGGACAAGAGCAGCCTGATTCGGGTGCCAATCACAGTGCTGTCCGTCAACCCAAAATGTTTCAAATTTAGGAGATTGGTTCCTAAACACAGCAACAAAAATGAGACAACAAATGGGAAAGGAGTCAAAATTGTATTTATCCAAAGTGGTATACATGCTCTGGGAGATATGGAAGGCTAGAAACCATGCAATTTTTTATCAAACAAGACCGGCAAATACAATGGAAAGAGAGATTCAAGCAAGGGCATCATAGAACCAACAAATCATGGGAAGATGCACATTATTACAAATAGAGTCACATGGCACGCACCTCCGCAGCAATTTATCAAATGCAATGTTGATGCAACTTTTACAAGAACAGGATGCAGTGGCGGCTGTTTTCAGAAATCACGAAGGGAGAGTGCTCTTTGCGCTTTCCTCTACCATCACAGCTCACTCAGTGTTGGCGGCTGAAGCCACAGCAACTAGGGAGGTCCTGAAAATGGCAAAATTAGACCACATTAACAACTTAGTTATAGAGTCAGATAGTAGGGAGCTTATTCAAGCAATAAAATCACATAGACTCATTTGGCACATAAGACCTATTCTTGAAGATATTTGGAATCTATCTCAATCACTCCCAAATTGTGGGTTCACATGGACACCAAGATAAGGAAACCAATTAGCACATCAAGTTGCAAAATTGGAACAGACCAAACAACTAGAAAGGAATTGGACTATCTCACCTCCACCACAACTCATAGCAATAATACGGAAGGACTTTGATGGTAGCTTTCAAAGGCAAAATCTGGTCCTTCGAGCACAACGAACATCTGTAGATGCTGTGCAAAACCCAATTACTGTAATCCAACAAACAACAGACATGTTAAATCACACACAAAGGGGTCGTACCTCTTTAACAATGGAACCTGACGGCAACAACTTTGACCACCGCGAAACCGGTGGCCAATGGCGGCGATGATACCCGATCAGTGCGGAGCGGTAATTTGGGACCGGTAAACCAGGAGCATAACTTGAGTCTGCAACACGAGGCATACAAATTAGTTCAGCAAGACAAGGCATATACAACAGGAATGATGACTGAGTACGCATGAGTACCAAATCAGTAGGCAGCCAGTCTCGACGGTTCGGAGCTGAAAGGCTGACGGGAGGCGGATTCACACGGCTGCTCAAATACTCGTTGTTGGAGGACGCACACATGGTGACTCTCAAGTCTCAACATCGAAGACCCATTGTTCTCTTCTTCATCTATCAAGTTCCAGGCAGAGAAAACTTAACCGAAACCGTGCAGCCAACGGAGATGTTGCTACGTTACGAAGCCAGAGAAAGAAGATTCATAATCAGCACACGGCAACATAGGTTAGGCTAGTATCAGGGCTGGGGCGGGTTACTTGGGGTTGGGTATAGGGTTCTTTGGGTTAATAGCCCAAGTCCAAAAAAAACTAAAAAAAAAAATAAACCATTCTTAAGTATCCACCATCCACTTCCCCTCACCACTCATTCACCCCAGACGCTCATTCTTGGGCTGTTAGCACAGCTTCTCTCCCCCCGTCCGGCGCCCCCTCACTTCACCTTCGCATCCTATCTCTCCACTCATAAGACCAAAACGAAACCCTAGCCTCTCTCTCCACTTCTCCCTCGCCCCTGGATCCCTCATTTCTCTTCTGCTGTTCTTCTACGCCGGAAAATACAAGCTCACCGCCATCGCCTCTGTTCTGCGTCGCCTATCCTCTCTGAATTCTGCGTACACTGTACCGTTAGCTGTGAGGTTGTGCTACTTCTCCGTTGCCTTCGCCTCCTTCTCTCTCTGCTTGTGCCTCTGCTCCGCTGTGACGTCCCATCGGTTTTGCTGTGCGGCTATCTCCTGTAATCCCGCAGCTCTCAAGTCTCACACTCTCACTTCTCAGTACTCGTCCCTCCCCTCATGCTCTTCACTGAACTCTGCTGAGTTTACTCCATCCCTCATCCTCCTCGCTCTCTTCTGCTGATCTTCCGTTGCCTACGTTGCCGCCGCTGTCCGTTCACTGGTTCGTATTCTTCATTTCTTCTCTTCATCTTTTCTTTGCTTTTGTTTGTTTTCCTTTCATTTTAACGCCTAGTAATTTTTCTGATGTTGCTTAGTTAATCTCTTATTTATTTATTTACTTATTTTGTTGTTGGAAGTATGGATTCGTAATTGATTTCTTGCTGCTGCTACTATATTGTGACTTTTGACATTATTGATTTGGCATTTTAATTTGATGTTGCTGTTGTTAGGAACTTAGGATATTATTGATTTGGTATGGTTGCTGCTGCTGCTGTGATAATAATGTTTCTGAATTTTAATTTACTTTTAATTTTTTAATTTAGGTTAGAGTATATTTAAATATTTAACATTTCTGTATTGCTGTGCTTACTCATGATTTATATATTATTTTGTCATAATCTAGTGATTCCAGTTGAACATCTGAACCTGATCCGGAAGCCTGTGGATGTCCAGTCCGATTTTATTTCATTCACGTTCTCATCTGATTTCTGTTTTCTTCTTCTTTCTTCTTTTTCCATAACTAAAAGAACTGATTCATTTCTTTCATTCATTTATCTTCTGTAATCTCAACTTATCTCATCGCTGCGTTTTGTCTCATCTTCTTGCAGCAGCTGCAATCTTCTTTGTCATTTGTGACCGTACTCTACTATCCCAAACAGCGAATCCAGGATGAATATGACTATTGGGACTCTGTCCCTTCCTACTGGAATTGCTTTCCCTACTCGAACAGATGTTTTTACATTGAAGCCCAACCTATTATCGCATCTTAGTTCACTTGATTATTACCAGGTTCAACTTGGAGTCTTTTTCACTGTATTACTTCCAAGTTATTGATTCAAGTGTTTGCGTTTTCAACTATTATAGGTTATTATTTGGACTGAAATGTGAGTTCATGTACCAAAAATTATGTATTTACACTTCTTCGTTAAGATTCTAAACAAAAAGTGGATAATTTCCTTTTGTTTCCTTTGCATAGTTTTTTTATAGCCTAATGTTAAAATTGATTCATCTTCAAACTGGCAATATCCCATTTTGACTATATAGTAATTTGCTTCATTGACATTGTCCCTTAGCTTTTATTTTGGTTGTCTACAGTGACAAGTGCAATGGTTATTGCCAATTATAAAATTACAAGAATGTGTTTGTTTATCAGTACAGTAGCAGTGGGATTAGACTTCCCGTGGAGACTAGAATTCAAGCAAAGAAATCTCGTCAATGTAAATTGACCATAAGGGATGAAGTGCCACAAAATGCTGATTTTCCCCGGCAATATGCAAGAAAAGAAAAGAAACCTTTTCCAACACCCATTGTTGAGCTGCGACGAGCTGCTAGGGAGAGGCTAAAGAAGATGAAAGATCAGCCAAGAAAACCGCTTTCACCACCAAAGAATGGGTTGCTTGTGAAGAGCCTTATACCAACTGCTTACAATGTGTATAATGCAAGGATCACTTTAATTAACAATCTGAAGAAGTTGCTCAAAGTAGTGCCGGTGCATGCTTGCGGGTAGTTATCCTTTGTACCTTATCATACATTCCACTAATGTGGAGCTTCTATGATCATAACCTCAATATGATGTGTGTGTGTGTTTTATTTTATTTTATTTTTTAAAATTATTGATAAATGCGATAATAGTAATACAAACCCCTGCTGTTGTTTGGTGTTATGTGATATTTTTTTTTTGGTTAGTAGTTTCTTTTACAATTTCTTTGAAGTGTTTCTTGGGTTACAAAACAATTCATCTTCATCACATTTTAGCTTTTTAATTGTTTCATTCTTAGTGTAATTTGAATCTAATTTGATACTGGTAATGCCACATACACACAAAAAAATTTATATTTTCCATTTTATATAGAGGAAATTTGAATCCCAGACATTTGCATGCCACAATTTGGTGTAGCTATTATAAGTTAATGAAAGCGTTATTATAGTACATAGAAAAAATGCTAGCTTTTTCACTTGTTTGCTGCTTGTTGCCTTTCATGGTAAGCATGCTGCACCACAGGACAGAGGAAATTCACTGATGTAGGTACTAGGTAGGTTAACGTATGGTAAAAATGTAAGATTTTCAGTTGAAATTATATTTTGTCATATTTTGAGCCCAAATAATCTATTGATGTACATTTTGAAGTGAGCACATAAAATATAGTAAGGACAATTCCAGTTACTAGCTACCATTTTAGTATCGTATCTGTGCTCACGAACTAGTCTTCCTGCTAACTCGTTATGATTTACATGACAAAAAGGTCTGATCTTCCTATGTAGTTTATTTTCTCTTTAAAAACATCATGCATTATTTTCCATTATTTTTACAGATAAATGTGATTAGTCTACCAGACAAAAGTAAAGAAAACATGATTGATTATCCCATAGTGGTAGGTATCTGATAATCTGTATACTGATGCAGGTGGTGCAGTGAAATCCATGTAGGACCTGTTGGACATCCATTCAAATCGTGTAAAGGTGCACAAGCCAATCTTCGAAAGGGACTGCATGAATGGATGAAGGCACATGTTGAAGACATAATAATACCAATTGAAGCCTATCACCTCAACGATCGACTAGGAAAGAGGATTCCTCATGACGAGAGATTCTCTATCCCTCGAATACCGGCAGTGGTTGAGCTTTGTATTCAAGCTGGAGTTGAAATTCCAGAATATCCCACAAAAAGAAGAAGAAAGCCCATAATTCGGATAGGGAGAAAGGAATATATTGATGCTGATGAAAGTGAACTGCCAGATGTAACCCCAGCAGAACCTTTAAGACCACTACTAGCTGAAATAGCTGATTCTGAAGTACTAGCTCCATTGAACAATGAGGAGATTGTTGCCCTTGCCGAGGAAACACTCCGGGCATGGGAGCAAATGAGGAAAGGTGCTAAGAGATTAATGAGGATGTATCCTGTGAGGGTCTGTGGATATTGCCCGGAAATCCATGTCGGTCCGCAGGGGCACAAGGCTCAAAATTGTGGAGCACACAAACACCAACAACGCAATGGGCAGCATGGTTGGCAGTCTGCAATTCTTGATGACTTGATCCCACCAAGATTTGTTTGGCATGTTCCTGATGTGAACGGACCACCGTTGGAGCGAGAGCTAAAGGACTTTTATGGACAAGCCCCTGCTGTAGTGGAACTGTGCATTCAGGCTGGTGCTGATTTACCGGAACAATATAAATCTACCATGCGACTCGATGTCGGGATCCCATCAACTATGAAAGAAGCTGAGATGGTAGTTTGAGATGAAATAGACTTGTAAAAAAACAATTGTTTTGGTGTTATGGCGTACGTTGCATCGGTTATGCTACATGTATAAATGTATTTTGGTAACAAGTCTAACAAGAAGGAGAGGTGCAGCGGTGACCCTTCCAAAGATATGTAAAATAGTTTTACACGGACATCCAATCAGATAATATCACATCATCAAAAGCAATTAATTTTTAAACTTACTACTTCTAAAGTCATATAAATGCATGAATCTGATTGAATGACTGTGTAAAATTATTTAAATCGTCAGTATATCAAAATTAAACTCATTTAAAAAAGAATTTAATTTCTATACACCGTTAGTGTAAAAAAGTTTTACATATACATCTAAAGTCATATAAATGTATGAATATGATTGAATTATTGTGTAAAGTGTAAAATTATTTACACCGTTAGTGCATTAAAATTAAACTCTTTCAAAAAAATTTCTAAACTTTTTACAATTCCATTATGTAACTATTTTGATAAAAAAAATGAAGAACTTCCTCTATCCTCTCAGCCATAGTCTCTAGCAACCTAAGAACCAAATCGCAAGTTCGTCAGATTAAATGTTTGCTAACCAAACTAAAACAGCGAGTGATATCTTTTAAGAATCTTGCTGTCTTCTAAGAATGATGATTACTAAACCAAGATGAAAATAAAGAAATATAAATCTTTTGGCTTTATTATTGTCAACTAAATATAGAAAAGTTCAATACTTGTTTCCTATTTGCCAAATGAAACAAAAATCTCAACTGTGGTCCATTGTTGTGTGCTTGATTGTTGTTTTTCTTTCTAAAAAAAATGAGAACATGAAATGAAACAAAAATCTCAACTGTGATCCATTGTTGTGTGCTTGATTGTTGTTTTTCTTTTTAAAGAAAATGAGAACAGGAGATGAAGCAGCACTTATTTTTTATTAACAATCCATCATCGGATCAACGGGCAGGAGATGAAGTTGGTGGCGCCGGGGCCGGAGGTGGCGATACAGACGCCCGAAGAGGTTAGAGGAGGGGGCGTATCCCTCGGCGGCAAAGGTGCTGCGTTGTTCAGAGCGGGGGTGAGCTTTGTGGATGACGGCGGAGCATGTGATGGATTGGTGAATCTCCATCAACGTGCCACTGGAGTAGGCGAAGATGGTGGTTACGCCTTCACGTACGATCCAGAACCTCCACAAGGATGTTTGTGCCCTTGGGTGGCAGTGGATGGAGTGGTGGTGTTGGTGGCGGCAGAGGGTGCTTGTTGTTTAGAGTGCTGGAGAATGGAGATGTTGATGGGGCATAAATTGAAATTGCAAAAAGTTTAGAGAATTTTTTAAAAAATATTATAAATTAACATGGTTAAATTTATAAATATTTTTCAAAGGACATCGAATCCTTCCTTCCTTCTTTCTTCTTCTTCCTTTTTTTAATCACTGGGAATCAGAGTTTCGATTGATTTTACCATTGATGGTTAGATTGTTTATTAGATTTGAACTTTCAATACTTATTTAAGGTAATAAAACTAATAAGTGAGCTAATTGGTTGACTAATTTAAATTAGTTGGCTTAAATAGCTTAACAAAATGAAGAATTTCACCTTTTCTTCTTCTTTTAATAATTTTTCAGTTTCTTCTCCTTCATCTTTGGTGAATGATTCTTTAATGTCTCATCGTTTTGCATCAATATCGGTACACAAACAAATTGATAGTTTGAAAAAGAATATAGAATCTGTTATTATTATTTGATTATTTGTTATTATTTTATTTGTTATTTTTATTTTTTATAAATCTTGGTCTAAATTGTTATAAAATAATTGAATTAATAATGTGTTGGTGTGTCTTGTCATATGGTATATGGCATCCTGTATCCATGCATAATAGATATTAACTATATATAAACCTAAAGAAATTGAAATTGGAATAGGAGAAAAAAAAAATCTCACCATTCTAAAATAAGCTAACGTAAGAGACAACTCTTAAACATCATAATCTCATGAGATATACATTATTCTAAATATGTGCACCATATCCGACTTATTGCCTTTTATAACCAATATTGCTAAACATGGATTCTTTGGAGGTACCTCTCCCACAATGGGGAATGACAAACTCGAAATATTATGAAGTTAGGATAAAAGGACCGTGACAATTTCGTCTCAGCAACGTTCAAGCTAACTTTTTCTACACTTTTATTAAAACAACTTCTCAAATCAGAAATTCATAAAATACTACCGTGCATTTCCATTTGCTTTTTTTTTTAATCTTAATGAAGCATGAAACATATTTGTATTTTGTTGCGATAATATATCTTCTGTTCTGAGGAAAATAAAATATTATAATTAAATATATAATATCAATAAAATCATAATAATTTAGTTAAGGCGAGAATTTTGAATTAATCCTAGCATTTCTCCTTATTAACAAAAATTAACTAAGATTGAGGATGCCATAATTATTTAACGGTCCTCGTGTACGTGTAATACAAAACCAATTAGAATGTTTAGTAAAAGAAAATGGGAAAAAAAGAGGGATGGGAAGAATACAATTTTTTTAAGAAAATACAAAATATGATGATACCTTCTAAAACGACCTAAGTTAAAAGCTGCTATGAATTTTCAATGTAAAAAAATATTCAAAAGCAAAATCAGAGGAGACAACTAAAGAATGCCGAGAATTCCTAGTTCCATTCAAAATAGTAAGCTTCTTGCAATGACTAAGCCATCTAATAATTTGGTTCTTTTCAGAAGATATTGATCAGTCAATTTTCACAGAAGAGTAGATTAGCCTTACGAACCAGAAGCATGCATAGAAACCAATTGTACCAGTTACGACGAAGAAAGCGTATGAAAGAAGCAGCATGTAACCGAAGTAAAGGACACCAGATACTGGTTTAGTGATCTCAAGTTTTGTGAAGAAATAAAATGTAGCATATAGAAAAAGGTAGAGTGCAGAGGAACCTGAAGTGAGATATGACCTCCACCACCAGAGGTAGTCCTCACTACATAGCTGGAAGTAACAAAGAACTATTGTGATCTCAGCACACGTGATTATGAGGATGACGAAGACGATGAACAAGAAGCCAAAAAGATAGTAAAATTGATGTAGCCATATAGAAGTGAGGATGAAGAAAAGCTCAATGAAGACAGCACCAAATGGTAGTATGCCTCCAATTAGGATAGAAAAGGCAGGGTTCATGTACCAGGCTTGTTCCGGGATTTGCCTTGCTATCTTGTTCGTCTTTACAGGGTCCTCAATTACTGTCTTCTTGAAGCCAACGTGACCACCAACTATTACAAGTGGTACAGAGATGCCGAACCATAAGAAGACGAGAGCAAACATTGTCCCAAATGGAACTGCCCCAGACGATTTTTGGCCCCAAATTAAAGCATTTAGCACAAAAAATATTGAGAAGGCAATGGCGGGGAACATGAAGGCTGTCTTGATAGTTATGCTTTTCCATTCAGTTCCCTTGAACAACTTATAAAGGCGCGCCGATGAGTATCCGCCACAGAGTCCCATAAGAGCCCAGAGTAATAACATCGCTGTCATCAAACCACCTCTGTTTGAGGGGGAAAGAAATCCAAGTGCTGCAAATATCATTGTGACAAGAATCATTCCAAAAAATTGAACACCTGTTCCTACATATACACACAACAAATCTGAGTTTGATGGAGGCCTAAAAACATCTCCGTGGACTAGCTTCCAACCTGTCTCTTCCTGAGCTTCTTCCTGTGTTTCTAATTGATTGTACTTAGAGATATCGCGGTAAAGCGTCCTTAACATTATCATTGCCACCATCCCAGAAAGGAAAAGTACAATCATTAAAGAGTTAATGATTGAAAACCAGTGAATTTGTTCGTCTGCCATCAGAAGATACGAATCCCAGCGAGACGCCCATTTTACATCGCTTTCCTACAAACATGTTCACAAAGTTAAAACACAAAATAAACATCATAACTCATCAATTCTCAATTAAACTATAAATTATGGAACTAACCTGGAACTCAACATCATAGGTAAAGATTATTTCTTTGTTTTCTTCAACCACTTGAGGATCTTCAGATCCAGAAACTAACTTTCTTGCATGTGGATCACACGTAGTTAATCGCGAGTTCTCATCAAAATTTCCTTCATATTCATGCCTCACACTGTATTCATACAATAATCTCAATTTAACATGTACTTGATATGGTACCTTCGAGTTAACAAATTAATTCAAAACTAATACAATGTAAATAATAAACATTTATAATATGACCTGAAAGGTTTGACCTCAAATCCAACTATTCTTGACATCTCTGTTACTGGATCTCTGTGATACTTAACCACAAAGGTTAAGTGATTATGGATAAAGTGCTTTTCATCTTTGGTCTATCAACGATGGTGGAATAAATGTCAAAATGAATTTTAAACCATATGACTAAAATGAAATTCTCATCTAGGTGGTTGACACTTACTCCAGCATATTGTCCTTTCAGACCAATGAGGAAGCCATGCAGATACACTAAGGAAGACTCTTGATCAGGCCTTCGTAGAGGAACTACTAAAGGTAAATTATCCAAAATCCTGCAACAATACAAAGATAGTGAGATACTAAAGGCGGAACACAAAAAATAGAAAATTTCTCTCCTTATACTAAGAAATATAGAAATTGTTTAAATCTATTAGTTAGTAAATAGGTTATATGATCATTATCGCAGAATTTGTATTCCAAAGAAAGCGTTCACCCAATTATGCCAATAACTTGAAATAATTATTCTATTTGTAACTAAATTATACACTAATTGATCCAGGTTCATCACTTGTTAATTTACTTCAATGCATAAGTGAGTATATATATTGAAATAATGGGATATATAGTATCTTTTGTCACGTGGATAACTATAATCAGCACACAATTATTGAGGTAAGGTAGCTTGTAACGCACATATTTACACGATATTCATCATCTATCTTTTCCTTGAACTCTTGGGCTGTTTTTGCATTAAGAGTCAAACGACAAACAATAGTGCACATCTGCGGTTCTCGCATTTTAAACTGAAATAAAGGAACAAATTGTTTCAACACTTTTTGAACTTTTGAACACACTAAAGAAAAGAAAAAAGGTGAAAATATGTGCAAAAAATATTAAGCAAACCTCATAAGGAGAGTTTTCAATGCGGTCACCACGAAGCACTTCCCCAAGGTTCTCAGCACTATCAACAATTTGATTTGGACGACAATAAGGCAGTGAATAGTAGGAATATGGAAGTTGTGTTTTTGTAGAAGTCAATTTGTTCACTTTAACCCTCAATATGTCACCCTGTAACCAATGAACAAAATGTATGCTGTTTATTTAGGAAATGAAAGACAAAAACAACTGAGTAATGGAAAATAATTGTCTAAAAAATTCTTACTTTGTTGCATGATATTAGTAGAATTAGCGTAGGATACTCATGAACAAATCATATTATTCATTAATAAATTAAGTTATATCATGTGAACTTTAAATATTCTATAGTAGTTTTAATAAAAGAAAAAATCGATTACTATAAGGAGAAAGCGTTAAAGCAATCAACTACAAAAACTAGAACATATTAACTTCTAATATGCTTGATTTCATGCCTATTTCATTTCAAAATGGTCAGATCTCTCAACTCTTGTGTAAAAGAAAACGTGCCTAATATGCCACAGTAACCATTTCACAAATTTCAAAGCAAAACAAACATCATCCAAGAAAGAACGGATAAAGAGAAAAAGAAGAGCCGCATTAGTGATTTGACTAGAAACTCAATGACATATGATAAGAACATGACAAAAAAACATGGTGAGTGAGGAAAAGAGAAAGACAAGAAAAAAATCACGACCTTATGGAAATCCTCTGGTGCAACACCAGGAAGGTAAAAACAAGTTCCATGGTGGAGATTAACATGGAGCATGAAATAGACAGAGATCCATAGCCATAGGTGATGATGTGAAAGAATCCCGCTCATCGTCATGGTTTTCTTTACAAGTAATGTATGATCAAGGAACAAACTCTTTTCTCTTGTCTTTTTTGTCGTTGATTCCTCCCCCACCAATCTTCCTACTTTGTTCGTTGATTACAGAATTGATGATGTTCTAGTTATTGGACACATACAAAAATGTGATGGACGACGATCTGTGCTGGAGATTGGATCCTACAGCTTCAACGGTGGATTTCAATTACGTCTTCCTATGTTTATGATAGTTATGGCATAACGAGTTACTTAGCTTGGTAACAAATCCTCTACTAAGCTTTTTATGTTGAGAAAGTATATTTGATAAATTCTTTTAGCCTCTAGTTTATAAGATATTATTTTAAATATTATTAAAAGAAACATTTTTTCATTTTCTCTTTTTCTATGTTTCACTTTATATATTAAAAAAGAAAAATTAATACAAATGTGTGGATACCAACTGTGAATATGACTTTCTATTATTATATGAATTTAATTTCTATGCACCGTCGTTTGTATATATGTATTCAATCAGGTGTTATCACATTATTAAAAGAAATTAATTTTCAAACACACTACTTTTAAAGTCATATAAATGCATGAATCTAATGGATGACTGTGTAAAACTTTTTACACAGTCAATGCATCAAAATTAAATTTTTATTATATATATTGGAATTTTTATTTTCTTTAATAGATGCAAAAGTGTAACTTTGTACATAATAAGGTCCATTTTTAAGGATGATTTCCACCATTCAAATTCTTGACTTTATAAATGTAACTCGAGACACAATTCACTTTCGCGGTAAGCTAACTTACCATATACTACTACATTCTTATTGCATGATGATAAACTATTTGGTAGTTAATATATAGCCGATACATAACCAAGTAAAAGAATCATGGTTTGTTGTCTATATGCTTGCGTTTGTAACAAAGATTGAGAGCAAGAGACAAATATTAATAAGTAGAGATAGAGAGACAGAAATAAAAGTAAATCTTTGGATTGTATTTGGTGTAATGTGTACAAAATTAATAAAGTGTCTCAATATCCTATTTGGCTTAAGATAAACATGGAGACTCCAAAAAGTAAAATTACTCAAATACCTTTAATATATTAAAAAATAAAAAATAATAACATAGCCTCTTTGCATCCCCCATATCCCCAACTTTCACATAGCCAACATCCATAGTCATCCATGAAATTTCATCAAATCCTTGCTAGCATCACCAATTTCCCCCACACTTCCCATACATATCGATTAAACAGGTTCCAACAAACACATTCCAGTAATCCCAACATCTCAATGGCGAGGCATAAAGCAATTTTCCTTTGAAGGACTTGAACATGCTGGCACATACATGATTTAATCACATAAGGGTATTTGTACCTATCATGAAGAGACCCATGTGCCTTCATGTGAATAAAAGTATAGAGGGTGTCAAAGAAAGATATCCTTTTATCGTGATCTTGGATCACTACAAGAAATATACCCCTAAGGCCACTCTTTTTTTAGGCAACGCTTTTAAAAGGTAGCCTATTCATAGAATAGGAGTCACTTTTGTTAAAGTACCCATAATTTAGGAGAATAGGCATCACTTTTGGGGCATCACTTTGAAAGCGATTCCTAAAGTAGCAAGGAGATTATTTATAAAGCGCTCCCGAATGTCATTGGCTAGGGAAACACCTTTTCGAATCTACAGGGGGCGCTTTTTAAGTGTAGATAAAGTTGCGGATTAAAATAACAATATTTTTGATACCCGCGTACCTGATTTCGAAACCTCATCACATCGCTTAGCCTTTTTTTTTTTTTTCTAACTTAACAAAACCTCGTTACATAGTACATACACACAACCCCTTTTCTTTCTTCAAACTTAACAAAACCTCTTTACACTTAGCTAAACAAAAAATTGAAAGAAACCCTATCACTCTTTTAGTCACCACCGACCATGACCCACTACCGTTGGCTTCCTAGAAAACCACCAACCACCACCCTTGACAGTCACCCTCCAACACCACCCTCGTAAGTTGTAACTTAGTCTAGTGTTTACCGTATTGAATAATTATGCAAGTTCAAAAGACTAAGAATAGAAATAGAAAATAAGGTCACTTCTTGAGCATCCATGTTCATCAATAGCCTTAGCTGAATAATTATGCAGTTTTAGTTTTTGTTAAACACTAAACAAAAGCAAGGATTTTTTGGGGAAAAAAACTTATTAGAAAACTGTAATAGTACTGTTTAATGATCTCACTTGTTTATTATTGAAATTTCAACAACCTGGAATAAGAACTGATGAGATGATGATGATTATTATTATTATTTTTCTAACATCAATGGTTTTTGGAGTTAGATTGAAGATGATTTGAAGAGGGGAAAGTAGGAAGAGTTGAGCATTTACAAGCTTTTATGGTTGGTGAAACAGGACCTACAGTTTCAAGTAAGCACCTTATTCTTTTAAGGTAAACAGAAACTAGAACACCCCCTATCATGACTTATGAATATCATTGAATCAATCTACTGAAATTATTGTTGTGGCAGGAAAGAATTTCATTAGATATGTTTGGGGAAGTTTAAGTAGAGCTAAGATAAAATTCTCATCTCTCCAATATACTATTACTAATATCTATTTGTATAACAATTAGCTTCCTTGATTTGAATTGATGGCTTAGTATATATTAAATAGAGAAATATATATTAGTTAAGATATTGAAATATATATTACTAATATATGTGTTTGTATAACAATTCCTATTACTTATGCTGAAATGCAGAATATTAAAAACTTGGAGAAAGCTATAAAGGAGGGCAACTCTTATGGAGCTCAACAAATGTACAAATCTATTAGTGCCAGGTTTTATTTATTAGTTATTAGTGCCAGGTTCAGGAACCGGAAATTGTAGTTTCATTTGGTGAATGCGTTTGCTATTTTTGGTGAATCATCAATTTGCTTTAGAGTTTAGAATATATTGTTGTATGCCACTTTAGAGTTTAGGGAGGAGAAAAGAAGGTGATTTCTTTAGTAGTATAGTTTGGACTTTGGAATGAATTGCTAGTTTTTTACCTTACTTGATGTGTTTTCCTTTTTCATTTTTCTTTTTGTATTGTTTCTGTTTCATCCTATTATTTATTATTTATCTATCATTTGATAATGACATTAAACTACTTTTTATAACTGTGGTTTTGGTAATATTTTATTGACCGACTACATTTTGTTTGAAATTTTGTATTGTTCTTTTTAAGTTTCATTGATTAGTAATTGAAGTATTGGGTTTA
>JASCZI010241715.1:68908-86285 GCA_036250425.1 Stylosanthes scabra
TCTTATTTCTATATATGCTTTTTATTTATGCAGAATTTATGCTCTTGACAAGTGTTATGCAGATATGGCACATGATTGATTTAATCTACAAATATGAAGATGAGGTTTTTGAGCGAACTAGAAAATAGTTAAGATATAGGATACAATATTTTAATTTTTGTAGTTTATTAGTAGTAAATTTTAAGCTATTTCATGTATATTTTGATTTTTGTTTGTTTATTTTAGTGTTATATATATATATATATTTTGTTAAGGGATAATTTTTATTATTTAATGAATATTGTATTATTTTTTATTTTATAATATTTTTATAATATTTGATTAGTTTCACTAAAATACATAATTATATAACATAATCATATTACAAAATATTATTAGGTTTTAAAAAAAAATATTATTAGAATATATATATATATATATAATTTTTTTTAAAAAAAAAAGTGAGGGAATAGGCTACACTTATAAAGAGTAGCTATTCTTTTGAATTTTGGAAGTCTAGAATCACAGAGAAGCGTTGTCTTAGGTCAGGCAGAATCATTTCAGAAGTGATGTCTTTTCTCTTTTTCAAAAGCGCCCCCTTAGGTGCCAAAAGCGTTGCCCTTGAGAATAGGCAACGTTAGAAAAGGCAACAACCCCTAAAGCGTCCCTGTAGCCTGAAAAGCGTTGCCTTAGCCTAAGGCATCACTTTTTAAGAGTTCTGGAATCACTTTTTAAGGGTTGCCTTAGGGGGTAAATTCTTGTAGTGGATGAGGGAATTATAGAGGAAAGTGGAAAGGATGAAGGTGACAACAACGAGAAGATGATGAAGACGATGGAAAGAAGACGACAACATTGAAGAGGGGATGGTGGTAACGAGAGAAGATGGGGATGGCGACAACTGATGAGAAGAAGAGGATGATGGCAGCTGGAGAAGAGGGAGATGGTAGTTTGTGCAGTTGGAGAAGTCGAGATTTGGAACTTTGAGAAGAAATTTACGAGGAGGGAAGAGGTGCAGATAGACGGAGGTGAGGGAAGAAATGTTATATATTAAAGTTTTAGTCCTTGTCTATAAATATTTCATCACACTTTTTTAAGGTACTGAAGGAACAAAACTTTATGATTTGAGACTAAAAATTTAGTTCTATCACCAAATATAATATTGAGTCAAGTGCTAGTCTCTCAAAACAAACACAACCTATATGTCTTATGATTTAAATAACGTATTATTGGTGTTATAAAACTTCTCATCATTAAATTGCACCATTATTATTATGACATATAAAATTCAAACTACCTAATTCAATTGTGAAGTTTTCACCAAGATATAGATGTTTCTTCCTATAATCATTCCATGATGAAGACAATTTCAAAATAGTAGCTCCAACTTGCAATGACTTAGAGATCACCACCTAGAAATCATGAAATCTACTTACAAGTATTCGTAATTCATGAATTTAATCCATAATAGGCATAAACCATGATAAACTCAAAACTTATGTGATCCTTATTGCTCATTCTTGTATTTTACCTCTAAAGATTTCCAAATCTTCAATGTAGATTAGATTGATATATAGATATCATAAAGTTGGTTGGATAAAGCTAAGTGTTGAAAATATGGCCATGACATGCAAATGTATGATGACTGATTTAGCCGTCCTAGGCGTCGCAAACAAGTTTAGTTCGGGATTCCCTTGCGTTCGTGAGAACGAGAGAGAGATTGTCGTAGCGGAACCCAAACAAGTTATGAATGCGAGCTAAGAACGGATCCGTCAAAAAAGAGTGTCACAAGAGCTTGCAACTAGATTTAAAAATACCGAGTACGGTACTCGAGTTGTTTTTCCAATTGGTAGAAGATCAGATTGGTAGAAGCAGTATTTTCTGACTACGCCCGTATTTGGTAGAATGAGTTAGGAAGATCTCGAAGACGGTATGGAGAGAAGCCAATTTGTACCTGGTAGAAGATGAAGAAAGTTATGAGGAACCAGTTTGTGCCACCATCATACCGTGAGAAGTTTCTAGAACGACTTGATAGGCTAAAGCAAGTTTCAAAGTCTCTCAAAGAGTACCACATGGAGATATTGAATTTGATGACCAAGGCTAATGTTGAAAAAGGTCCTGATGCTTTAATGAGGCGATTCTTGGATGGATTAAACAAAGATGTTACATATCAAGTTAAACTTCACTATTATGCAACAATGGAGGATTTGCTTTGTTTGGCCGTTAAAGTAGAGAAGCAGCAACAACTTTTGGCAGCTTGGTTGTCTTCCGCCTCTAATTCTAAGAGCAGTTTTGAAGAAGCAAAATTTGAAAATAAAACAAAGTCCAAAGTTGCAGATTTGAAGAAGCATCATAAGAAGAAATCTTCAAGTGCCGATTTTCATTCTTTTTCAAGTCTAGTGATGGAAGAATTTGATGAGTATGCTATCAGTGGGGATGTGTATGTAAATGATGAACCATTAATTCAACGTTCTTCTAAGGGGTTGGGTTGTGAGGAAACAGAAATACAAGAGAGAAAAGAAAATAATAATTTGAGAGAAGAAAAAAGTGAGAAAATGATTGATTTTGTGAGTGAAAAAGAGAGTAGTGAGAGAGAGGAATCAATGAGAGTAAAAGAAACTGAGAGCTATAAAAACACTTCTGAGAGAGATTTAGAAAGTGTTAGTTTAGATATAAGTGCATTGCTGTCAGTCAAGTCCAAAGAATCTTTAATGTCTCATATTGAACCTCACTATGACCTACCTAGTGTTTCTATGTCATTGTTCCCGAGTTCTGCAGGTTTTGTGGTGTGTATTGAAGACGTTAATGTGGATGGAGATAAAGATAGCCAACCTATTGTATACTTTAGAAAGCATCTACATAGGACGTGTGTCAAGCATTCAACATATGGCAAGGCATTGTATGCTTTGCATCTGATAGTTCAAGGGAGAGGGAGAGAATGATACATGTTTAGGAGGGCATTTTCATCATGTTAGAGATAAGGAGCAAAATAGAAATCTTGTCATATTCAAGGATCAGAATACTAGAAGAATTACACTATGTCGATTTTGGACAACAAGAAGACCAATGGTTCGTTTCAAGAGAAAATGAATTGACTTGGGGAGCAAGGAACATGGCTTCCATGAAGTTACTTGGAATGCAAGTAATCATAAGAAGAGCGCTAAGTTGATTGGATTTAGTTCAGATTCTGAAATTACTTGAAGATAAAATTACTTGAAGATGAAGTAACCAAGTCGAAGAAACTTTTTCGTTAGAGTATTTTAAATTTAAATTTAAATTTGAATTTGATTTTGTTTAGTAATATATTAGAAAGTTTAAATTTAAATCAAATATGATTTCATCTTCTACGATCAAATCTGGTTTAAATTAATTATCTTATCTTATTTTAGGAGTAAGATTTAAATCAAATCTGATCTAATCTAATAAGATCAAGTATGATTTAAATTAGTTAAGATTAGTTTAAATTCAAATTTCAAGATCTTATCTTTAGGAGTCTAAACACTTTTGTAAGTCATTTTTTAATGAATTGGATGAATTTATTTCTATTGCTCATGGGGCATGAATTTTTATGTGTATTCAAGTGAGGTGAGTGATTTGCTTTAGTTGTTGCATCAAGAAATTGAAGGATCCAACCTAAGGTAATTCTTAGTGTTAGTTCTTTCAGTTTCATCCCTTTGGTCTAGGTTGTCAAGGACAAGTTCTTTAAAGGTCTAGTAGGGAAAACCCTTCCGGTGACCTAGGTTGCTAAGAATAGAATTCTTAGAGGTCTAGTAGGAAAACCCACTATCCTTTATCTTTTATTGTTTCCGCTGCGTCGTGTTTTTTTTTTTTTTTTTTATCAAACATAAATAATATATGATATCATTTGTTCGTTGATGTTTTTGCATCAATATATTTGTTTAGCAAGTATTTGATGCATAGATTATAACCATATATAATTGCTTAAAGTTTTCCATATCTATTTCTATTTTACTTATATCATTTAGATAGACATTTTTTCATTGGAATTAGAAAGAAAAATTTTCCAATACTATAATCAACCTCCTTCATTTCTTCTTATTTTGCATGTAGTTTCATTAATAATAAATTTGAAAAAGAAAAATTGAAACGTATAAGAATATATACTACATAATAAATTTGAAATTTATTACCAACTAGACTTAGACCTGCGCGTTGCGCGGTAGGAATATATTATTATCTAAAAATTATATTTCAAAAATAATGTTATTTTTTTAAGTTGAGATAATATTTTAATTATATTATTTTAATATTTTTTTGGTCGAGATATTATTTTAATATCTATTGTATTATTTTAATATCTATTGTATTATTATTATTATTATTATTATTATTATCTTTTTTACATAACAATAATAAGTAAAAAGTTTAAATGGATGCTTTTTATTTTATCATTAAAGCTAGTTGTATGAAATCTATTACTAAATATATATTATTAAATATATATAGAATTTAATTTGCATGCACCGTCAGTGTAAATAGCAAAATCTAATTGTTTGATGAGTTAGTATCATATAACTCAAATTAATTTGAAATTTTTTTTTTAAATATAGGTTTTTATATTAGAGTTGCATAAAGCGATATTTTGAAATTTTTTTTCTTATATTGCTTTTGGCATACTTTATCTTCTTATATATTGTTCTTTAATTTGCAAATAATTAAAGAAAAAAATTTAGAAAAAACTGAATGAGAATGAAAACACAAAAAATGTAATATAAAATTATGAAATAACTTTATAATCATAATATATTTGAACATACCTTGTAAATAAATATTAGGTCAAATTTAAATTGGATTGAAAGAGTATTGAGCAATTGATATGAAAAATTAACAAATAAAAAAAATAATAGTAAGAATCGCATGTAATATGATACAAAATTAAATTGGCCAAATAATGTAATAGTAAAAGTCTTATAAATAATACATATATAAGTAGGTCAAATAATGTAAAAATTGAATAAATCTAATTGTGAAGAGTTGGTATCATATAACTCAAATTAATTTAAAATTTAAATTATTTTTTTTTAAAATATAGAATTTTATATTAGAGTCGTATAAAGCTACATTTTGAGTTTTTTATCTTATATTTACTTTTGTTGGCCTACTTTCTTATATGAATTTCTAAATATAATATAAAATTATGAAATAACTTTATAATCACAATATATTTGAATGTACCTAGTAAAAAAAATGTTGAGTTAAATTTGAATTGGATAGAATATTGGGTCAAATTTGAATTGGATTGAAAGAGTATTGAGCAATTAGTATGAGAGATTAATAAATGAAGAAATAATAGTAAGAATGATGCAATATGATACATAAGATTAAATCGGCCAAATAATTTAATAGTAAAAGTCTTATAAATAATAATTTAATAGTAGGCAAACAATGTAGGATTTGAGTATTTGTAACTGAAAAGATAATCCTAGTGTAGGTTATGAATTTATTATTGACACTAATTAGAAGATAATGTTAGTGATAGAGTGATAGTGGATCCTATTAAATGATGATAGTATAATTTTTTAAAAAAAAATTCAAAATTCTATAAAAATTGCAAAGTGAGAAAAAGCTTAGGTAGTAATAATGTAGTAGATGGGTTGTCAATCTCTTATTATAGTATAGATGGTGTATTAACTTTTATATATATAAAATAAATACTAGCCCAGAAAAAAATCAAGTCAATAGTAAATTCGAAATGTTAATGAAATACATATTAAAATAATAATTTACTCTCTTATTCTTTGGTGCTTAACATTAATTTGTATATGTTATTTTCCTTTTTTTTATAGCTGTGGAAACATAATAAATTATGTATTATTGCATGATACTTTTCTTTAAAAAAATTAGATTAAATATTTACGGATGTGCCATTTGAATTTATTTTAGATATTTTGTCATTCTAATGCATATCTAATTTCATATTTAATTGTAGAGTCCAGTGTCATATTTTACAAAAATATAAAGAAGAATTATATTATTTAAATCAGAACAAGAGAAGGATTACAACCACTTATATTGGCAAAGAACATCATACTTAAGTGGAGATGATGGTTAACTATCATGATTTAAAACTAATGTTAGAGTTGGTGTTAGAATTAATGTTGAAATTTGTGTAGGGGTTGATATAAGTGTCACCCTATTAGTATGTTTTCATATCAAGCAACTAATACTACTTGGAATAAGTTTTATATGATTTCTATGTTCTTAATTTTCATTTATGAAAGAACAATTAAAGCCAATATCACATGGATAGACATGAACAAGTGATTATTTTTCCTAATCTATTTTTTTTTAATAATTCAACAGATTTAAGCATTGTTTTTATGGTTTTTTATATTTTATTTCATACAATAATTTTCTAGCAAGATTTATAGAAACATATGATTAGGAAAAAGAGATACGTTTTTGATTACCCATAGAAAATTATTAGGTTCAAAATAAGTTACATACAATCCCGTGGAATATCTATTAAAATATAAAAAAAAATAGGGTTCTAGGCTCCTTGCTCGCCATATGGCAGTTCTTTTCTGTTGACACGTGGCATTTTTTAGAATTGCGCCAAGTGTCTCTTTTTATTTGGTTAATTGATGTCATCTTGTTATTTTAAATACTTATCCCTAATCTATAGTTTTTAGAATTTCAAATTTAAATAGAGATAATTATGGAATAAAAAATTAGGAATCATGCAAATTGAATGCACATTTTAAATTTCGGATATTCAAAACGGAATTGAATTCTGTATTCAAATTCTCATTTGTTCATTTTATTATTTTATTAATAGGAATAAAAAACTAAAAAAATAAATTAAAAAAGAAAGGAAAAGAAACAAATAGAGAGGGGAATGAAACAACATTTAGGTTAGTGCATAATTGAGAAAGGAAAAAAAAACGACAGAAGAGGAAGAAAGAGAAAATTGAGAGATTGGAAAAAGAAAAGAAAAGGAACGGAAGAGAAGGTTGCAAAGAAATCGTCGCGCCGCCGTCGCTGAGAGTGACGGACGAGGGAAAGCAAAATGGATGCGCACCAGAAAAAGGAGAAAGAGACATGAATGGGGTGAGGGAGACATGGATGAAGACAGAGGGGAAAAAGAGAGAGGTTGCCGACAAGGAAGAAGAAGAGCTCGCAGGAGATCAAAATGTTGTTTCTTTTGTTATTATCGCTTTCTTTTTTTTCTTGCATAAGTTACTCTATCACAGCCGCGTTACTCACGTTCGAGGTTCGCACTTTACAGTGCCGTGGCCCTTTGATTTTTTATTGTGTTTTTCATATGTTTTTACATCCTTTTAAACTGTTCATTGTTGTTGTTGTTAATTTGTTATAGATTCAACTTCTAATTAATTGATTTGTTCTTCAAAGAGGATTTTAAGGCTGTCAAATGGTACTCTTTCTCCTTCCTCCATCATTTTCTTTTTTATTTTATTTTATTAGTGCGTTTGGTATAAGATTTAGATACTGGACTCATTTTTTCTTTTATAGAATTATAATTTGTTATGTTAATTCTGATTTATTTATCCTGCTTTATCACTGTGTTTTGCTTTTTGAGATTTCAGAATCAAACTCACATAACAAAGCAGTACATCAAAACTCAAAAGGTTTTTTTTTTATATTATTATCATTCTTTTTTTGCATCCCATAACGTGAGTCACTGTGCTTCCTTTGCTGTCAAATGCACATTTTTGCTTTTTTTGTTTCTCTTTTTTGAATTTAATGTATTTCTTATTACAATTAATTATTTGTAATCAATTTAATTTTGCTTTGTTATTGCAGCATAAGTTAATTAATTTCATCTTGATTCAGAGAAGTAACGATGATCACGTTAACCTTAATTATATTCCCTCTTAAGGTACTGGTCGTGTTTAAGCATTTGTAATTTATTATATATTAGTTGACTCACTTGAATGTTTGATAACACTTGCAAGAGTGCATATTTTCATTATTTTAGATTTGGATGCTTAAGAATTAAAAGAGATTCAAGAATTGTTTGCTGTAATATCAATTTTCAAAAGATTTAATATTTTCTTGGATACAAGTGTTTCATCTTCTACTTTTCTTTCAATTGTTATGTTCTTGATTATCACTAATAAGCACTTATATTTTTATTCTCTTATTTTTCTTTTTATTTAGTATGATTATTATGAGATTTTTTTTTTGTTTTGGATTTCATGGCTCATCGGTGTGTGTGGCGATGCGGCTTGGCCTTCTTCAACTCAAGAGTTATACCTATAATTGCATTGTTTTAAATTTCAATTTCATGCCTCTTGGGGGAGTTATTGTATTAGTTGCACTAGCATATAAAACTAGGTATTATGCTTTTTTTTGTTGCATTTGATTGATTTTTCATCTATCTTTGATTACACGAAATTGAAGAAAATGATCTGATTATTTTTCATTGTGCCTTATTTACATCTGCTAAAGTTATATAGGAATATATCAATTGGATTTTGGGGTAGCTATGAGAAATTTTTTTGAAAAATTGTAAAACCATGGTAGACGATTAGGTGGTGGTGGATGTCACAAGAAACAAGGAGTAAAACAAGTATTTTTTTTATGACTTCTGAAACAATGTGCAGAAGATACGTGGTAAAAATAGAACAAATCAACAAGCTGCTACCTGTTTCAACAACTGGACAAACAGTAGACATATTGACTAAGGCCTTAGCATCAAGGATGTTTCAGGACTGTCATTGTAAGGTCAGAATGTTGGATGTTAGCAATTCTGGCTTGAGAGGGGGTGTCACATAAATTAGTGTGAAGATATGTTAGAAACTGACTTTGCTGATGTGGATTAAGTTAGTTAGGTTTACTCACCAAGTTGATAAATTAGTTGTAGCTTTCTATTGGAGCTTAGATATAAATAGTAGTAGCTTAACTTTGTACAAACTAATTTTTTATTTTTTTCTACATTCTGTTTTTCCGATGAATGGTATTTAAGTGTGAAGCTTACACATTTTCCCTTTGTATTAAGTTCTGTGAAGTTGTTCTTCCTCTTTGAACTTACACTTTTCACAATATGTGTGTGTAAAAGACTCTTATGATTATATATACAGATATTTCTAATAGTTTCGTAAAATTAAATTTCATTTGAAACCCCAAGAAAGTGATAAAATCTCTTTTTATTTTTTTATGTGCGACTTGAGTACACTTATTACTAGATCGCTTTCTTTTACAAGTCAATATAAATTATTACATAAATCATTTTTGTACCAAATATGTTATTAATATACTATGTATGAATAATTTATTGACCCTGTACTCAATGTATAGCTACATATTGTTAGGTATTGAATAATAGAATATTTAGCTTCATAATTGTATTCAAGGAAATGGTGCTTCCTTAACTTCTGTTTCTATTTAACAATCAATTGATTAAATTACACTAGGTGTATTTAAAAATCACTATTATATTCTAATATGGGGTATTTCAATTCATGTGAGTCTTTAAATTAAGTTATAAATTTTTTTTTTGAGAATTTTAGTTTTAATATATCTTTTTTCGTTAGTAGTTTTATTTCTTCTTTTAAATTCTCATTGTTATTTAAAACAAATGCATACAAAGGCATATAATATTCAATTTTAATATAATATTATCTAAACTTAGATAACATAATTACGTGGTCAAACTTTTTACTAAATTTGCTCTTACAAAAGTTATAATGTTAAGATTTTTTAAAAATGAATTTAATCATTTGTTTTATACAGTCTTACTCAATATAAATGACAAAAAAGTATTATTAATATTAAATATCATAATACTTATTATTCCTTAATACTTTATAAGTGGCCTTCCTTAATTTTGGTCACTTTTTTGTGCCGATAAGAATTAAAAAAAGTGATAAATTTGAAATTGAAATTTTGATCATTATAATGTCTAACTAAAATTTTACCAAATTGAAATCCTGATCATTAAGGATTTTATAATTAGATTTTTCTTCAATTTTTGAAATTTAAAAATATGTATAAATGAACATTTATCTCACATTATTTGTAATAAAATTATTCGAAAATCTTGCCTTTTTCAAACTATTCACAATTCTTTCAAAAGCCAGAACTCTAAATTCTACTTTTCCAATTATTAGTATGATCAATTATTTTTTACTATTTATTATTTTTGAATTTATATATTTCATATAACTTATTATTATTCTAAACACAACTAAAATTTTTGTAATTGCTAAATTTTTTTTTTATAAATATACTCTATCAAAATTAATTTTACAATACTTTTTAAATAATTGATACACTAATAATTTTACAAACAGTATATCAATTTAAATTAAATAGAATTATCACCCGCCCAAAGTGCGAACAATACCGTAATTTTATATGTAAATTAACACAAGTTATCTTATGTAATAAGTTTCAATAATTTGTCCATAAAGCGTGAATAATAGTCAAGGTTTAAAAGCACTATATAAAAAATTATGCATATTCATTTGAGAAAGTTACACATGGCATAAATTCATGAGACCTCAATAGTTGAAAACATTAAAAAATAATATATTGTGAACTATTCTCAATAGAATTTTTAGTATCAAAGTTATAATTAACATTAAAAGAATAGTTTATTGTAAACTATTTTAAATTTTAAATTCTAATTAAAACACTAAATATTTTTTCAAAAATTATTAATTCATTAATAAAATTAAATTGATAGTAAATCAATATGTGATATATTGACAATGTTATCATGTGCAACGCACGGGCAATACGCTAGTAATTAAGAAAGAAAAGAAAAGGAATGTCTCAATCAATGCACTGCCGTCTCCAATTTTTCATAACGCAAAAGCTGTTTTTGGTAGCATCTTGGGCTCACAGAGCCCGGAATTGGTGGAATTTTTTTTTTTTTTATATCTCGGGTTCTGCAAGATCGAGATACGCATTTAATGTATTCCGAGTTTACAGAGTCCGAGATATGTAAGGGACGCCTAAAAATGTAAATTTCTATGAGCGTGCCTACAATAATAAATACGATATTTTTTTTTATTAAAAAAAATCCCTTATCTCTGCTGTATCCCGTCATAACAGCTTGGTCTTCAATGCGAAATGGGCTTCGCCTGTTGCGACTAAGGCGATCTTGGAAGAGGAAGGAACGACGACTCGACGATAACATGCACTTCAAGAAAAAGAGCACGTGATGGTGTTCATAAACAAGTGAAGAAGAGTGAAATTTTTGGACTGATTGTTTATCATTAAGGTTTTGTGTACAATTAAATGTATTTAGATCATTTATTAATTTTAATTCAATTATTATTTATAAAACTAAACATGATATTAAGACACAATTAAATTTATTTCATCTTAAACGAAACACAATACATAACTTGGGAAAATCTTGAGAATTCAAAATTTATTGTTAACTATCCATTTATTTATGTTTTAATTTATCTCTTCGGTGGGGCTCCCATGCCATCTAGGCTAGTCGGTAATTAAAAATTAAAAATCAGTTATAAAATTGCTGAATCGGCAATGAATCGCCGAAGGTGAACTGGCCAGCCGGTTTTTTCTTTTGCGAAAAAATCGAAAAAATCTCTCTGAATTACAGCTTCTCTCTCAACCCTCGAAAGTCTCTCCTTCTCAACTCTAAAGTCTCTTACTCAACAAGGAGAAATAACCCTAGCCGTCGCCCTTACCCTCTCCCCGCCACGGCCCGACACCGTCAGCTCGTCGCGTCGTCGTCGCCTTATTTAAGCCCATCGGTCGTCGCCCCGCCTGCAGTCCGTCGCGTCTCCTGCAGCCGGTCGGCTCTGTCTCTGTAGTCTGCGAGTCCGTCCCTCTCGGGTAAGATTTGAGTTGCCTATTTATTTATTGTTGAAAAAACAAATGGAGAATGAAGGAGTCAGATTAATGAAACGCAAGTTAAGGATTATTGTAGATGTGTTAAATGCTTTTGTTTAGAGATTATATTAGTTATGAGTGATAGTGGTTGGTTGAAATGATATAAGTATACTCTCTGGTAAGTATAAGTCCGTCCTCGTGCTCGTCGCCAGTCGTTCATCGCGTGCACGTCATACTCTGCTCGAACATCCGAAGATAAGTAACGACTAATTTCTGTTTTGTTGCCTTTTTTTTTTGGGAGTAAAACAAATTGTTAATTTTGCTATTGCTGTTGCTTTTTTATTTCTTTATTTTTTTCGTTCAATCAAATTGAGATTAATTGATTAATTAGTAGTTTAAATTTTGCTGTTTGCTCATTGCTTTTTACTGTTGCTGTTGTTTGCTGTTTGCTGAAGGAACATCCTTAGTTACTAATTTTTTGTTGTTGGTTTATAACGGTGCTGTTTATGTACCTGGATAACTCTACCATAAATTCCATACTACCCCTTAACCTAAGTCTTATAATCCCACTTATTACTCTGATACTCTCCCCTTTTCCTCATTGCCGTCCCTTTGCTTCTCCAATTTCAATACATCAATACACTAAGCATAAAAGTGCATCACCTTTCTTTCCCTACCTAATCTCCACACTCCACTAATCCAGTCACCCAGTCTCCAATTTTTCTTCTTCGTCACCCATCACTGCGAGCCAGCCGGTTATGCTGTTGCCCATGACGACTCTGAACCTGTCATGCCATCACCATTGACATCGCTATGTCCTCCCTTCGTGGCCTCCTCTCTTCTTCACTATCCCAGTCCCCGTCATCGTCAATGTTTCTCAGTTCAAGTCCCACAATCGAGATGTTTCCGGTAATTGTTTTTATTATGTTGTTTTGTTCAGAGTAAATACCATACTGGTCCTTAACATTTGCCAAAAGGAGAAAGAACAAGTTACTATACATTTAAAATTTTTTTAACCAGTATCCAATAATTGGACCACTTAGGTCAATTACTTGACAATTGGGAACCACCTTTTCCTTTTGGTAACTGGTCAGGACCGGAAACTACATTTAGTCATTTATTTTAGGATCAAATCCATTCGAATTCAGTTCAACTGGGAGGCTTGAGAAATCCGACCAATTCATCCCGAATTGAACAGGTTTTGTTTATGTTGATTAACTTCCCATTGGTTGCAGTTGTGTACTTATAAACGGCCAACCTATGATCATCGAGTCTCGAGGACTTCACTTAGTTGTAAGTGTAAATTTCACTTTTTTCTCTGATCTTGCATTGTGTTAGTTCCAAGTTTTTTACTCTCTTTTCTAAACTTATTAAATGTATTTGCTACTTGATACTTAGTGCTTGTTTGGATGTAATTGTTGTAATTTAAAACAGATCTTTTTTGTGTTTTAGAATGCTTGAATAGTTTGGTTTGGGAAAGAGTAGAAAAACTAGAAGTTAAAACAACATCTTTTTTTATGAGTTACAAATCGAATAAATTGAGCGATATGGCTGTTTACTACATGCATTAGTACTCTGTTAGTTGAGTTGTGATGGAAGAACTATAGTGATTAATGCCTGTAAATCTCAAAACATAGGGATCTGATTATCTAGTGAAATTTCATTTATCAAATTGAGTCTTATCTCAACCGACAGTGTTGGTTGTTTATCTTTGAATAGATGCCCAAAGAAGATTGCTAGGTATACCCAGGAAGCACAGAAATGCATTGTGGCTATCTTTTTGTCCCAACCAGGAGCTATGTAGGCCTCATTGCAGTTGCAATTTGCGCGATAAGAATAACCTTGCCAGGTACACGGTTGTAAGATGTAAACATGCAGCAACAGGGTCTGCAGGAGATAGTCACTCATTATCAGGTATGAGAAATCCTTTTATCAGATTTCATGTGTAGGCGTGTAGCAACAATAATCTTTAACTGGAATGACAATTCACCCTGGTGTTTGCTTAATCAGCAGATCTGAAAATGGAATCAGAAGTTAGAGGAGCTTGTTTTTATGCTGTCACTGCCATTTCTGCCATATTCCTTTTTGTACTGATGCTGGTTGGACATCCATTTGTACTACTACTTGATCGTCATCGAAGAAAATTTCATCATTATGTTGCGAAAGTCTGGGCCTCACTCACGGTTGCTCCATTTTATAGAATAAAATTTGAGGGTTTGGAGAATCTGCCACCTCCTGATACTCCTGCTGTGTATGTTTCCAATCATCAGAGTTTTCTTGACATATATACTCTTCTCACTCTAGGAAGAAGCTTTAAATTCATAAGCAAGACTGGAATATTTCTCTTTCCAATAATTGGGTGGGCAATGTTTCTTCTAGGCACCATTCCTTTGAAGCGCATGGATAGCCGAAGCCAGTTGGTATACTTCCGCAATTGATGCTGTGGATAATTTTAACTTGTTCTTGTTGATTCAGTACCAATGTCTTCCATGAATTTATACTCTAAATTCTGATTCTGTATATGAATGCCAAAGTCACAGTTCTGTTCTTCTTCACATATAGGATTGTCTTAAACGGTGCATGGATCTTATCAGGAAAGGAGCCTCGGTCTTTTTCTTTCCAGAGGGAACACGCAGTAAAGATGGAAAACTAGGTGTTTTCAAGGTTCGTATCACAACTTGTGTAACGATTTTAAAGGGTTGAAAGAAAGAAAGAACACTTAATAAGGTAAATTCTTTAGTGGGGAATTGAATTTTATACCACATGCTAACTGGAGCAAATTGAACCCCAAATCTACGGGTTATAAAATTTATCAATAGCAAAAAGCCGTCTAGGGTGTTGTTATCTTCATAGACCTAACCATGTCATATTCAGCCTATTTATACTTAAAATCCAATTTAATAATATCATTGAAAGTTCACTCAGGTCTATATCTCCACCTCTTGCTATACCCCATTTGATCCACTCATTGAATGGGGCCTCTGATGGTTTTAAAATTTATCAATATTCAAGAAATTGATTTTGATTTTGACATTCCCGGTTTATCCTCATTATCTCACCCTTCCCCTCTTAAGTGCAATCCCCAGTCCCCACTGCATCCCAGAAACACTGGCTGCACATATTCCCACCCTGTGGTAGCTGTGTCTTGTATCCCTCCTCCATCCCTTCCAGGTACCCCTTTTTTCTTCCACTACTCTTGTATCTTCAAAATCCCTTAGCAATTCCCAACATTTCCTCAAACCTCAAATCTGCTGCTGCCAGCACAAGCCAAAGATCACAATTGCACCCTGCTTCACTTTGCTTTCATCATGCTTTTACCATCTCTCATTTGTTATTAACGCCTTATCATGTCATGCTTTTGTTTCGTTTTCTTTCCAAAACCAATGACCTTTCAAGTTAAGGAGTTATTCAAGGAACACGATTTGCAGCATAATACCGAAGATGCAGGGATACTTTTGGCCTTATTTGTTCCTAGCCCTGATTCTTTCTAGCAAGTATTTCTAGATCTTGTAAGTTTCATTGGTCATAGAACTTGGAACCTCAACTATGATAGGGGCAGATCCATGTTTGGACTCGGTTGTAAAGTGACATATTAATGTGATTTGAATATCTGTCAATCTGGTTAGCTTGTAATATGTGTAACAAGGATTGTCTGCCTGCATTTGTTTTGCGCTTAAGGGGGATGCAATTGGAGGGATAATGTGAAGGGAGGGAGAAAGGAAAGAGATAGTAAGACTAGTGGAGAATTTGAAGTAATTTTATTATCAATAATCATGGGGTTGACAAATTTATTTTATTCACCCAAGAACTTTCCTTTGTTGTAATATCGGAGCAAAAATAGATATTTAGAGCAATATGACAGAAAATTATTTATTTGCAATTTTGTCAATGAAGTAATTCTAAGTTGTGTTATACTTGTTTGCGGATTTTCAGAAAGGTGCTTTCAGTATTGCTGCCAAAACAAATGCTCCAGTGGTACCAATAACCCTTATTGGAACTGGTCAAATCATGCCAGCTGGAAGAGAAGGTATAGTGAACGTAGGTTGGGTCAAAGTTGTTATTCATAAACCTTTACTCGGGAGAGATGCTGAAATGTTGTGCAAAGATGCTAGGACAACAATCGCAAGTGTACTGACGTAATGACTCAAACCTGAGAAATGCTTGTACGAGTTCTTTTTTTTTTTTTTTTTGCTTGTTACATAATGCTCAGCAACCTCAAGGGGTAAATCTCAGCCCCACATTTGCAGTTGTGGGGCCATGAATTACAAAAGTTAAAAAGGAATTAAAGGTGGAATTGTCATCTCTAAATGAGAGGATTTTGATCCTAATTATAATACTGTGTGTTCTTTAATTTAATATTATAGAAATAGAAAATTATATATATTGGCCGTGTGACAGGTTTGCAACTTCATCATCCAATAATTTTCCCATGAGATGTATCCTTGTTTCTTCTTTATCTTCTTTCCCTTGTCTTTGGACTGATCACGCTTCTCCACGCTTATAAATTGTGTTTCTTCATAATTACATAAGAGTAAACCCGTATGTCATGAGATTTCCTCTTATTCATAAAGTTGAGATTTTTAGAATTTCAACCTTCTTATATAGCATTAACTTCTGACTCCCGTATGTGAAACTTTGGTTCTCAATATTTTTTATATAGGATAAGTATTTTTTAGCTCCTAAAGTTTGAGGTCGAAAACCAAATTGGTCCTAATTTTTTTTTGAGAAAGTTTAGGGAGTCTATAATTTATTAGCCAATAAGTGGTCAATAGGCTTTTTTCTTCTTTTCTCTCTCCTTTTTTTACCACCTATTATTTCCCTAATTATACTCATTAGCTCCCTATTAGTCCCCTAATATTAGTTCCGTAACATTACTCTTTTTTTTTTTTTGTATGTTAGAATAGTTCATAAAGTTTCATTTGCGTTTAAAATCGTTTGTTACTGTCCAGTATACATGGCTTCTCAAAGCTCGAGGTCTTCTTGGTGTCATTCAAGCCTCATTTTCTTTCCCACATCTATATTTCCAACAGCAACATCCTCATTGCTAGTAGCCTCCTGAACACCGTGCTAACTCCTCATAACATCTATATAGCCAATCTCGGGAAAGCCTTCTTCTCCCTCATCCTTGTGAACATCATACATCTCAACATGACCCTTTTTTTGAGCGATATTAAACATTTTAACTGCATCTTCATCACTACTGTATATCATCAAATCAGTCTTGATGCTACGAATTCTTTCGCAACAATCCGGCAAGTGCACCGAATCAAGTAGTACCACTAATGAGTGGGTATCGTTCCCACGAGGAAAGGTGGATCAAGCAATAGTTTCAATTGGTTTTTCTAATTAGATCAAGTTGATTAATCAAGAATTAATACAACACTAAACAAGAACACTCATTAATCATCATACAAAAACATGCAAGAACACGAATCTTGAAACAATTACAGTAAACTAATATGCAAAGAAATCAATTACTAAACAAAGATCAATTAAAGGGGACAAGATCAAGGAATTGGAGATGTTCACAAGCTAACTTTCATAACCCAATTATTATTTTTATTTTTCTGCAATTATTACCAAACTCACCATGAATCCTAGTGTAACT
>JASCZI010241715.1:103598-117088 GCA_036250425.1 Stylosanthes scabra
ATTTTGATGAAACTAACCCTCTTTCTCCAAGAAAGAATATTTGTAATGATGAATTTGTAGAAAATTTTGATTCACTAAGTTTGGACAACAAAGAAAAAGAGAAAGAAGCTTCCTCAAGTGGAACAAAGAATGATGATCAAGAGGAAGTTATCAAAACAACAAAATCAAATGAGCTTCCAAAGGATTGGCGTACATCAAAGGACCATCCTCTCGACAATGTCATTGGTGATGTATCAAAAGGGGTAACAACTAGATCCTCTCTTAAAAATTTATTTGCATTTAGTGCTTTTGTTTCTCAAATTGAACCTTCATCTATTGAAAATGCAATTGATGATGAACATTGGACTATGGCAATGCAAGAGGAGCTTAACCAATTTAAACGTAATGATGTTTGGGAATTGGTGCTTAGACCAAATAATCACACAATTGTTGGTACAAAATGGGTTTTTCGAAATAAATTAGATGAAAATGGTACAATTGTTAGAAACAAAGCTAGATTAGTAGCTAAAGGTTATAATCAAGAGGAAGGCATTGATTATGACGAAACATATGCACCGGTAGCTAGATTAGAAGCTATTAGGATGTTACTTGCATTTGCATCTTCTTATGAATTTAAACTTTATCAAATGGATGTTAAAAGTGCCTTTCTAAATGATTTTATTCAAGAAGAAGTTTATGTGGAACAACCTCCCGGTTTTGAGGATTTTGAATATCCTAACCATGTCTTTAAATTAAAGAAAGCTCTTTATGGTCTTAAGCAAGCTCCTAGAGCTTGGTATGAACGTTTAAGCAAGTTTTTAATTGAAAAATGATTTAGAAGAGGGAAGGTTGACACAACTCTTTTCATCATGAATAAAAACAAAAATATCCTTTTGGTTCAAGTTTATGTAGATGACATAATACTTGGTTCTACTAATGAATCTCTTTGCAAGTTCTTTTCAAATTTAATGCAAAGCGAATTTGAGATGTCCATGATGGGCGAACTCAATTTCTTTCTTGGGCTACAAATAAAACAAGGAAAGGAAGGGACATTTGTTAGCCAAACCAAATATTGCAAGGAGTTACTCAAACGCTTTGGAATGGACAACGCCAAATCAATGGACACACCTATGAGCACCTCATGCTACCTTGACAAAGATGAAAAAGGTAAGGAAGTAGATATGAAGAAATATCGAGGTATGATCGAATCCTTACTCTATTTAACGGCACGTAGGCCGGATATTATGTGTAGTGTTTGCCTGTGTGCGAGATATCAAGCTAGTCCTAAGGAATCACACTTAAGTGCGGTGAAAAGGATTATGAAGTATCTCATAGGTACCTTGAATGTTAGATTGTGGTATCCTAAAGGATCAACATGTGATCTTGTAGGATATTCCGATTCCGATTTTGCAGGTTGCAAATTGGATAGGAAAAGTACTAGTGGTACATGCCACCTTTTGGGAAACTCTTTAGTTTCATGGCATAGTAAAAAGCAAGTAAGCGTAGCTTTGTCCACCGCCAAAGCCGAGTATGTAGCCGCAGGAAGTTGTTGCGCCCAAATTCTTTGGATGAAACAACAACTTTTGGACTATGGACTCATGCTTAATCACATTCCTATAAAATGTGATAACACTAGTGAAATAAACTTAACAAAGAATCCAATTCTACATTCAAGGACAAAACACATTGAGATTATACATCATTTCATAAGGGATCATGTTTAAAAAGGAGATGTGGTTATTGAATTTGTCGAAACTAGTAAACAACTAGCCGATATATTCACTAAACCTTTATGTAAAGAAAGTTTCTTTTATATCCGTAATGAACTTGGTATCTTAGATATCTCTCAAATGTGATTGCATTCATATTTATTGCTTTAAGAATTCATTATAATAAGTTTACTAACTTGAGCGTCGAAGATATCCCGCTAAACTTGTTTTGTAAGTATGTAACTAAGTAAACAAGCTCATGATCATTCTTGAGGGAGATTAATAGAAGAATGAAGTTTTTGAGAAGAACTTGTGATCAAATACATGATAGAAGCAAAGGATAAAAGGGTCAAGAAATAGGTGATTTTGATGTTTTTGCACAAAACAGGGCAAAAACCATCGGTGCTCAGCATGAAACATTGATGCTTAGCATTTTCCAACAAAAGCATCGATGCTCAACTCAAAGCATCGATGCTCTCGATGAAAATCAGCGTTTTTATAACATCCAAACCCTCTTTTCTTCATTTTATCCAACCCTAAACACGCCCCTTCTCTCTCAAAACTCACCCTCTTCCTCAAAACCACTTAAAATCCATCTAAACCCACCACAAATTACACCCATATTCATCTTCCTCATCCTTTTCTCTCAAAAACCCACCGATTAAAATCTCAAAATCCTTTCTCTATCATCTCAAATGGGGCCAAGGAAGAAAGTTCAAAAGAGAAGGTGCCATGATGGTGAAGGTTCTTCAAGGAGGAATGAACAAATTCATCCACTTGCCTCTTGGTTTAACAACTCTCAAGCCCTTGAAAACTACATCATGAAATGGGAAAAGAGACAATTTGTGACACCAAGGTACATCAATCATGAATTCGTTGATTCCCATAATTATAGAAATCTCATTTCTGTGATAGAGAATAAAAAATTTGGTACCTTAATATCCATGGAAAATGATTATTATCTGGATTTGGTTATTGCTTGCATGAGTCACTTGAAGTATAGTGCCTCTAATGAAGGTGGATACATTGAATGTTATATTGGTGGTAGAAATAGAGTTGTTCCCTTGGCTACAATTGCAAATTTATGTGGTTTGTCAATGGAAGGACATCGATTTTTGGGCGGTGTCATGCTCATGAATCATGGGATCCTTATGCTCTTCAAAGAGGATTGAGTGCCATTGGGTACAATGATCCGGTTATAGGA
Source organism: Stylosanthes scabra (assembly GCA_036250425.1). Taxonomy (NCBI): domain Eukaryota; kingdom Viridiplantae; phylum Streptophyta; class Magnoliopsida; order Fabales; family Fabaceae; genus Stylosanthes; species Stylosanthes scabra. Next base: position 106,491 of record JASCZI010241715.1, read on the forward strand.
GGACAACGTTTATCCGTGCACAAGCTCTCAACGGAAATGAGGATTCTCCATTACCTCATCACCTACACATTGCTACCTCGTGGTGGAAACCATGACATTCTTCAACATGATGATGTTCTTCTCATGTGGGCAATGTTGGAAGGTCATAAAATTTGTTGGCCTTTCATTATGGTGCAAAACATGCTTAGGTTGCAAGGAAAAGATAGCAAGCATGTTGGTTATGGACCAGTTTGGACTCCAATTTTCGAGCATCTTGGAGTAAATCTTGATGGTTATACAAAGGTTGAAATTGGTGAAGCAAATTGCAACAATGAAAGAACACTCAAGCAAATGAGAAGACAACTAGAACAACCGGCTCAAGGGGTTGATGAAGTTGAAGAAGAGATCGATAGAATGGAACAAGAGGAAGAAGCACAAAGAGAACAAGAAGGAGCTCAAGGACAACAACCTCAAGGACAAGCAACAATGTTTGATCTAGTTCAAGAAATGAGGAGTATGAATCAAAGTCTTCAAGAATTTTGAGTGGAAACCCGTGGTCAATATGAAGATATGAACACAAGACTTGGAAGGGTGGAAAGTAGTGTCCGTGCTATTCGAGACTACATCGGCATTGAATATAGAGGCCAAGATGATCATGAGACTTGAAGCTTGGTCACTTTTTATCTTGCTTTATTTATTTTATTTTCTTATGTTGAACTAACATTAGTAAGCCTTAGGACTTTATTTGCTTATGTTTTCTTCATGTTTGATTTGGTTATTTCTATATTTGCTTTGGTTTATGTTTATAACTCTCTTTTGAATTATCTATATGCATGCTAGTTTATGTTTTGATAAATGATTAGTAATTTATGTTTATAACTCTCTTTTGAATTATCTATATGCATGCTAGTTTATGTTTTGATAAATGATTAGTAGGTTTGGTACACCTATTAAAATTTCAATATATGCATGGTGATATAACTTGTTATTGATAGGGAAATTAGCTCCTTGAATTTCTTTTACAATCCCTTGTTTTTGATAATGTCAAAAGGGGGAAAATCATTAAGGATATTATGGTTTTTGCAAATCCTTTGGTTATTTGGCTTTTGTTATAATGAGCACCCATTAAGGGGGAAAAGTGCAAGGTTTTAGGGGGAACTCTTGTAAAATTTCCATAAAAAAACATGTCTTATAACAAGTTTGGTTATCAAAAATAATGCTTTCAAAATTGTTTTACAAAAGTTGGTATCCTCAAAATGTTTGTCATTATCAAAAGGGGGGAAATTGTAAATCATGTTACAATATATACATGCAATGGTTATTTGTTTAGGTTTTGATAAATGACAACCATCAAAGGATTTGAGGATGAGCATTGAAAGCAAACATCAAAAGACAAGAAAATCAAATCCGCAAAGATTGAAGAACAAGTTTAGAATCATAAGATTTAGGTAATTTCTTGTTAAGGACCAAATGATACTATCTCTCTCACACACACACTTAAAAATATGTTTTAAAGTGTTTGTTTATGATAAAATATGTTTTGGAAGAAAAGGTTTTAGTAAAGATGTTTGAAAATTCGTTTTTGAGAAATTTAAGGCCTAAGCATCGATGCTTCTGCTGGAAAAACTTGTTTTTTGGAAAACCCAGGCCAAAGCATCGATGCTCAAGTAAAAGCATCGATGCTCAAGTGAAAGCATCAATGCTTCTAAGGAACATCGATGCTAAATCAGCTTCAAAAATTTCCAAAGTACGAAAACATCGATGCTAGGGTCTGAATATCGATGCTTTGGAGCCAAAATTCAAAATTTACTTATAACGGACACTGAAACATCGATGTTTTGCATTAAAAATGCCTAAAACGGCTAGTTTTGACAAAATGGCTCCATCCCACTCAATGTATAACGTCTCTATGCTTTTGAGTGGCTATAAACAGATGGTTTAAGAGCCTAAATGATACACAACAACAATTCTAAGCTTTCCCATCTTCAAACTTCAATTCTATATTAATTTCAAAGTGTTTTATTCACTAATTTAAGAGATATTCTTGTTTGGTTCATAGAGCTTATTTTGTAATCATCTACTCTTCTTGTGAGCTATCAAATTTCGTTGTTTCAAATTGTAAAATAAGAGATTGGTTCTCTTATTATTGAGTTGAGAGATTAAACACTAGAGTCAATTAGATAAACACTCAAGGTAAATTCTTGAAGTGGTTTATCATAAGATTGTGAGGTGTTAGGATCCAATACTCAAGGTTGTAAACGGTTTATCAAGCACCTTCAAGCTTGGTGATAGTGGAACTTCTCAATTGAGAATTGAGAAAGAAGTGGACGTAGGCACGAGTTTTGCCGAACCACTATAAATTGTGTATTGTATTTCTATCCTTCAACTTTTATATTCAAGTTATTTATATTTAACAAGTGTATTTGCAAAGTAAAAGATCCTTGTAAGAACGTAAGTTTCGCTTTACGCCGTTGGAAACATACTAAGCAAAACTCTTGAGTTATTTAAATTCAAAGTTATTTACATTTTCGCAAAAATTTATAATTTTGGTTAAACACTCAATTCACCCCCCTCTTAAGTATTGTGCTTATTGACTTTCAATCTCATGTATGGTGAAATGCCTCAAGAGTGACCTTTTAAAATGAATTTAATGAAAAATCCGAAGCGGTCCTCTTTGAGATTGACGACGAAGGTGATGTTACATGAGTCAGGAAAAGCTTGAGGGGATCTTTCAGGATCAATGTTCCTACTTCAGAAGACAATAGAGGACTCTCAGGTGTGTGAGGCATATACAGAACTCCAACGTCATACACGAACGACAAAATGATCATAGGAAACCCTAGATGTTTGATGATATAGCGTTGGGGCTAGAACAAACATCCTTGGGGATGTACGTTCTGAGAGTGATTCGAGTCATATACTGAATCTATCGAGTTGGCTATTATAATTGACCAAATGAGCTCATTAGCCATCATATGGACAAACATTTATCATGTGCATTTGTTTGAAATTGTTTGGTTTATTTATGTGTTACTTGTTGTTGTGAAATTTGATGTGTAGATTGTGTGTTTGCCTAAATTAAATTTTATTAGGTGTAAGGAAATAAGGATAGGAGGTGAAGAAGAGAATGTAGGGAAACTAGCTTGGAATAAGAAGAAAATTCTAAGTACAGAGAAAGGCTCAAGTTTAATGTGATGAGAATAAACGAGAATAGATGTTAAGGATGAAAGGAATAGAAAGTGAGGAATAAGAAATTAAGATTTAGAGGTTAAAGAAATAGAAGAGAAACAGTTAAGAAACAACGAGTGAGGAATAATAAAACCCAAGTGATCGTGTAGCATCGCCTTGTGGGATCTTGCTAGCTTATATGTTATACCTTTTGCACTTTTATCGTACTAAGAATTTGTGGTTTGAGACTCTCATCCGTATTATTTTTTCATCTTTTTCAGATACAGGTTATAAAGTTTTGGAAATCGGTGAAGTATTTATTTATTCTTCGATGGTCTTAGAAGTTCTCAGCTGTGTTAAAATTGCCCCTTATTGTTATAATAGTCCTTTGTATGCCAAATGGAGGATTAGGGATGTTAGATGTTTATGTTACTTATCTATGTATATGTACACTTTGTATGCCCTTTTTATGACTAATTTATGATGTACACTTTAAATGTTTGAACCTAAATTTCAAATGTTTTGTATTAGGGTCATTGAACCATTTGATAAATGTATAATTATTTATAAAATTTTTTGTAACTCCTAGTCTATGGCTCTATTTTATTATAATATGTTTAAGGATATATAGTTACATATTGGTTTTAACAAGTTCCTAATAAAATATATAATATGATGAAAATGTACTAAAGTTTTATTATTCGATAATTATGTTCGCGGCGTGTTTACGAAACGCTACCTTAGAGTGTGTTTGATAGCAGTGACTGAGATTGGGAGACGAAGACTCGATATTGTATTTGGTTGACAGAGGCTGAGACAAATTTCAGTCTCATCATTTCCCAAAATTTTAGTATTTTCAGTACGTTTAGAAAGTGAGGACCGAGGGGAATAAAACTTTTGGGAATTGATACTGAAATATTAATAATTTATTTTACTCAAATATCCTCACTCAATATTAAAGCTTCCAATACTAATCTTTGTCTTGACTCGATCAACTTAATTTAATCTCTATTACTCAGTCTCTATCTGTTAGTAAATTTTAAACCAAGCACAACAACAAACTTAATTCAACTTCAGTCTTTCAATTTTTTTCTCTTAACCTATATTTCTCTTCCAAATGTACCCTTAGATAATGGGGACTTATGCCATTTGAGTGCAGAGGAGGGAAGGACTGATAAGAGAAAGAATGGTGAGTTCCTTAAAAAATAGGGACTGAAAAAGTTTATTTTTAATATTAAAATATAGAAAAATATATTTGAAAAGTTATTATGCAATATACATAAAAATTATTGATAAATTTTAGTTTTGTTATTTTATATTACTTGTATGAGTTATATATGATCGTACAAACTTTATTTTTATAATATTTTTTATGACTAATTTATGATGTACACTGTCGAAAAGGTGAATGTCGGCTTTTCAAAATTTAAATAACGTTATTTACTCAGTTAACTAAAATATAAATTTAATCTATTTTTAACGTAATTAAATTTGAATAATTAATTTTAATTATAAAAATTAAAGAATACTGATATATTTGGTGGTATATTTTCATATGACTTGTGTCATAAAATGGAGTATATTTATTTCATATAACGAAATATTCTATTACATTTAACGTTTTTATCACGCTAGCCGTTAGGTACTTAATTAAAAATTCTGGAATAGAACGATCTCTAATTGAAAAAAAATATAAAAATTAAATTAAACTAAATTATAAACATAGTTAAAATATAGAAAATAGAATAATTTAACCATATTATATGGTAAATCTATCTCTTAGGATAGTTCTTTATCCTTTTGAGAATCATAATTATTTTTTAAATAATTATAAAGTTCGCATAAAAAAGTTAAGTACAAATATTATTACAATATTTCATGCAATTAAAATGTAAATAGTCTAAAATATTCACGAATTTAAAAAAAAAATATTGTATTAGAAAGAAATAGATATAAATATAAATTTATGTGTATTAAATATTATATTTTTAATTATAAAATATTAAAAGAATCAGAATACATATTTGTGCAGAGAGATTTCTAAATAAAAATGGATATAAATTATATTTTGAATATATAAGGGGAATGATAATTGAATATGTAAGAATTAATGAAACAAAAGGAAATTAAAGAAGAATCAAAGGGAGAGAAGAAAATAATTCCGTTGACAGTGGGATTTTGAAATAGTAAAAAATACCTAAGATACAATAATTAATTTCTTGATTTCCTAATTACATTATAACTATTTTTATTTATATAATGCTAGTAATTAATAAAATGATAACTACTTTTTTTTATCATAAAGATTTATGGTCAAAATCAAATTGATCCTAAACTTTCTTTTTTATATCAAAATAACCAAAAAGATTTTAATTTATTTTAAAAACACTAAAATAAATATTTTTGACCAAAATATCCTCCATCGTTATAAAATACCCTTCGTATATACTAATAACAGTTAATCATATATGATTTTATAATTAAAATCAATTAAGATCAACGACTAAAAAGCAGTGAAATACTAGTAGTATAATTTTTCCATATTATAATACATAGTATAAGTATATATATTTAACTCTATTTAAATAAAAAAAAAAAAACGGTGGGAGAGGGTTTACCAATTACCGTTCCTTGAGGTGGCAAGCCTCACAATTCCTAATGGAAGTAGATGAAACCCTAGCTTCAAACTCCTATGTCCGAAGAAGAAGATAGAAACATAGGATCGGAGAGTAATGAACGGGGAATCAATGCTTTGGAGAATTTCAATTTGGGTCCAACTATTTGAGAAAGCTGCAAATGCTGAAAAACTCTCCTCTCAGCACATACCAGCGCCACCTCACCTTCCCCGTTCCCGTTTATGGGTACTGGCACCACTATACCCCTTTCTTCTTTTTCTTCTTCTTCTTCTTCTTCTTTATCCTTTCTTAAGTTCCACCTCTCAAGTCCCAACCCTCTTGTCTCACCGTCATCTAATTTTAGAGCTTCGACACCATCACCATCTTTGTACTCATTTTCAGTGTTTGGGTTCGACATTATTTTTATATTATTGTCATTCACTCTTGTTGCCTATCAATCGAATACAAATCTGTCATTTTTTTTATGTGATTGCACATAAAATTAATTAGAGTTTTGGAGTATTCATTCTTACAAATTATCTCCCTTTCCCTCCTCTTTCTTTTTTTTCTAACTCTTTCTCTCTCTTAATTTCAATTTTGTTCTTCCTTTAATCTCTTTAATTTTTTGGTTATTGTTGAAATTGTTCACGTTATTGGTGATTTTGGGTGTAATTTAAGTTGGGTGTGTAATGGTAAATGTATGGAATTGTACCTGTGAAAGGAAGGGGCATATGTGATGGTTTCCCTAGAGATAGGAAGGATGGTGGTTGTTGGTGTTGGTGATGAACTGATGATGGAGAAATGGGTGGGGTCATAAGAAAAACAAAGGGATTTAGAAAAAAACATGATTTAATAAAATAATAATTAATTAACAATAATAGTTTCAGGATAAAATGGTAAAAATGATGATTTTAACACAAATTAAAACTTTTGTGATATTTTGACAAATAAGGATTAGAATCAATTTGATTTTGACACAATAAAATACTATTTGTTTATTATTTTCTTTATATAATAAATTAGTCTTTTTTTATAGCATGGAAATTAAATTCTATAATTAACGTGTAAAATAATTAATATATAAGCCCTATAAACTTGGACTAAAATGATTTCTAAATATTCAAGGATAAATTTAAGTATATTTACATCTATGTATTCATTTATGTATTTTCACACCTAATAGATCCACGTGTAACGTACGTGTCAACATAAATAATAAAGTTTAGTATAAAAATTTTGAGCACAAAAAAAATAAAATCTAACACAAAAATTTATGTCACAGCCAAAAAAGAAGTTTTGTTAAGGAACAAAAGAAGTTTTGTAAAGGACTAAAACGACTTCTAAATATTCAAGGATAAATTTAAGTATATTTGAATCTATGTATTCATTTATGTATTTTCACACCTAATAGTTCCACGTGTCAACATAAATAATGAAGTCTAGTATAGAAATTTTGAACACAAAAAAAATAAAATCTAGCACAAAAAAATTTATGTCACAGCCAAAAAAGAAGTTTTGTTAAGGAACAATGTTACGGAACCAACATTAAGGGCTATTAGGGAGTCAATAAGTTCAATTAAAAGTTATCATCCGAAACTATAACAAGTTATCATCCAAAATTGATCAAAATTATCATCCGATCACTACCACCACCAACAACAGCACCACCACCACCACACAACAACAACAACCACCTCACCACCACCACTATTACACCGTACCACCATCACCACCACGACAACAACAACAACACAAAGAAGAAGAAGAAGAAGGGGGAAAAAGAAGAAAAAAAAAAGACAAATCGGTTGCCGCACCTAAGACAGAGTTGCGAGTAGGAAGGTGGAAGTCGACGTGGTGGCGGCGCAGCGGTGGTCGATAGGGTGGCGAAGCGGTGGTAGACGTTGTATACAATTTCTCTCATGAAGATGTAGTATTCTTGGTGGAAGATAGGGATGACTTCCCAGGTGTAGAAGGTGGTGGACATGGCGTGTGAACTAAGAAGGTGGCGATGAGGTGCGGGGACTTTAAAAGCAAAGCAGAGAGCATGGTTGTTGGTCCAGAGTGTTGGCTAGGTATACATATTCATTGTTAAGATGGATGTATGGATACATGTAAATATATATGTCTTAGTGTTACCTTAATATAAGCGGACTCCAGTTTAAAATTAGAAGAAAAAAATTACATTGAAAAAAAAAATCTTGACTACCAATGTTTTTTTGTAATCAATACTCAATAGAAACTAATAAAATTAAATTATCGTTACAATTTTTTATTTCAAGATTAAACTTCGATCATTTCATTAGATTTCTATCTCTTATTAATTATTATTGATTAAAAGTTTAGGAAAGTTTTTAAATATGTCGATATATCGGAATACCTATAATCTATAACTGTTAATTTTAATTAAAAAAATTTAAAATATATATATAAATCAAAATCAACGATTACAGATTACATGTATACCAATATACCGGATATTTGAAAACTTTCCAAAACTTTATTGACTCCAGATACTATTGTTGAAAAAAAAAAAAAAGAGATTAGAATGGAGAGGAGAAAATGCAATACACGTGGTTGTTCTAATTTGTAAATTATTTACTTATTGTAGCCATCGTCAAAATTGCGTCACTCAGCACTCACTCATCACAACAAACACTGGTTGTTCTCTCCCTCACGCTTCATCACATATTAAAACCCCAAATTATTTTGTCCAACAAGACCGCCATGCCATTGCCATCTGTGCCGCTCCTTGAACCTGGTACATGTCTCCAATTTCTCTCTTTATCCGTTTCTTTTTATTTTGCCACCACTTGTAATTTACACAAAAGTCCCACGTGCTTTTTTTTATTATTCTGTTTGTTTAGTTCTTTTAAGTTTTAACGACCTCTGGCAAGGTCGAGAGATTCTAAAAGCGTTTGTATTGGCAGATTCGATATTACCGAGTTTCCGTGAAAAACGTCCGTATTTCTACGCTTCTAAGGAACAGGATCTATGAACTTTTTATATTATTATTTTTCTCTCATTGAAACGATGCTAAATTCTTCATTGTTTCAACAAAATGAGGAACTGTAATTATGAATTGGGGCTCACAAGTTACAAATTCAACTTTACCACTTTACAAATCTCTTCATTTTAGATGATTTGTTTTTTCCCGTTCATTCTTACTTTTCATTAATTGGAATTTAGGGGCATAATGAAATTCTTTTCATTTAATTAGAACAAGAGATACCGTTACTCTCACCTTCGTTTTCAGAACTGAGTGTCTTTTTGTTCTTTTACAAACATATGGCTATCTTTGGAATGTGGGAAAGAGTGTCCTTCTTTCTGAGATTCATACTGAGTCAGTGTTCATAGTTCTAACTGTGTGGCTGTCTTTGTTTTAACTGCTACTAAACATCTTTATACGTCACTTTTTCTATGCATTTGAGACACTAACCAAGCAAATCCCATGTGACCTGTAGATACATTACTTGCTTTCTGAATGAATCTAAAATCTAAATAAGCCAAAAGACACTCATTATGCCAAGTGCTAAATGTTAGATGGTTCTCCACCCGTTGACTTCGAATTCTCATTCTTTTGGTACACTGACATGATTGAATCAAACTATCAAAGCCATATTTATTTATTCTTTTATTATAATTGACATGAACATATATGCTGGTATATGCTCCGGTGACACCAACTTTTGCTGTGTGGTTTTAACTTTCAATTCCACCATTTTGTTTTTCAATATTTCAGAGCTTGCTTGAATTCAGATTAGTTGAGAATTTTGTGATTCCCGGAATACTGAAAAGAAGTTGAAAATAAATTTTGATACTAGTTAAATACTTGAATCTGTGTTGTGTTTTGGCATCTGGTTTGGATCTCATAATCCCGTTGTTTGTTTTATGACGAAGATATGTAATACTTAACAGTTAAATCCAAAGTAGCCCTGTATTGAAATTTTCCATGATTTTCTCTTTCTTACTTAATGTAGAAGTCATTTATTTGTTGATATATATGCACAAGTATCAAAGGCTTTTTTGTTTTACTGAACCTATGATTTGTATTTTCATAGCAGAAGCATCTATGGAGCCGGAATCATCAATTCCTCCATCTTCACTTTGGGGTCAGATTTCTGAATTCACGGCTAAGGCTACAGATGCATACAAAAGAAGGCCGATACCCTATTGGATTCTTCTCATTCTTGGAATCATAGCAATGCTTGTGGCATTTCCAGCTTCCAGCATTCTGTCTCGGGTTTATTATGATAATGGCGGCCAAAGCAAGTGGATCATATCTTGGGTGGCTGTGGCTGGATGGCCTCTAACTGCTCTGATATTGATTCCAACATACTTGGTTCAGAGGGTCTTTCCAACTCCTCTGAGTTTAAAACTCCTTCTGTCTTATATTTTTGTGGGTTTTCTAAGTGCTGCTGACAACCTCATGTATGCTTACGCCTATGCATACCTCCCTGCATCTACTGCTTCACTTGTGGCATCATCATCCCTTGTGTTTTCCGCGATCTTCGGTTACCTTCTTGTCAAGAACCAAATCAATGCTTCGATAATAAATTCTATTGTTGTCATAACTGCTGGATTGACCATTATCGCATTGGATTCTAGCTCAGATAGATATCCTGGCATCAGTGACAGCAAGTACATCATGGGATACGTATGGGACATATTGGGGTCTGCTCTTCATGGGCTTATTTTCGCCCTCTCAGAGTTGGTCTTTGTGAACTTACTCGGAAGAAGATCCTTCATTGTTGTTCTTGAACAACAAGTTATGGTATCTTTCTTCGCATTTCTGTTCACCACTGTAGGGGTAATTTTGAGCAGTGGTTTTCAAGGAAT
>JASCZI010241715.1:117098-127187 GCA_036250425.1 Stylosanthes scabra
CAATTTCAAAGGCGGTCGAGCAGCATATTACCTTGTAATCATTTGGGGTGCGATCACATTTCAGTTTGGGGTCTTAGGAGCCACTGCCGTTGTTTTCTTGGCTTCGACTGTCCTAGCAGGTGTGCTTAATGCAGTCAGAACTCCGATAACAAGCATCGCTGCAGTTATATTGCTTCATGACCCAATGAGTGGTTTCAAGATCCTCTCACTGTTGATTACCATTTGGGGATTTGGCTCATATATTTATGGCAGTTCTATTGGTGAAAAATCAGCTTAAGAAAGCAGTTGTATATAGTCCAGTAATCTGTTCCACTTTCTAGTTGAAATACACCTCTATCCAAATGGTTTCCTTGAATATTTTATAGTCTCAATTATTCACTGACTAAAATGTTTTATATGTAGTTCTCAATTATTCGTTGTGTAATATGGCTTAAGGCTAGTGTGTCTGTATGGGTGAGAGAAGTACTCCTTTGAAAGTAACCGTAAAATCAGAAAACAGAAATAGATTTTTTTATTTTTATTTTTTTGTGACCATAGACGTATTTTGTTTTGATATATTTATAGAAATATGAGAAATCAGTTGTTTGGATAAAACAAATATGTAAATTTTTTCTTTAAATAAAATTATAATTTTCGTCATATTGAATAACAAACTATTATGAGTATAATGTGGCCTAAAGGCAATTTAGAGTATTTTAGTTAGTTATTAGTTTTACTATAAATAGTAGGAGGGTAAATATAATTGTCATGCATGAAATTAGTAAATGGTTAATTTCTCTTTTTGGTTCCTTTTGGGAATTCTCTCTTCTTCCTCTTCGTTTCTCTTCGAGTTTCTTCTTAATTCTCCAATTCTTCTCTTAGGAGTAATCGTACTCTAACATTGGTGCTTTCATTTGCCGTCATTTATTCTTTCCTATGGTGGTATAGAGTGATCTCACCTCCAATAGAGCAAATCGAAAGTGTGAATGAGTATTTTTCAGATTTTGTTTCTTATATTCAAAGTGTGAATTTGAATAATTCAGAAATATTGCAGTGCTTTATAAGTGGATTGGAACCTTTCATTCATAGAGAAATTCTTTTTGATGATCCACAAACTCTATGCGATGCATTTTGCTTAGCAAAATTCTATTAAGAAAGATGGATGAATTCATTTTCAGAAATTTGAAAACCACATTTATCGTCTCAAATCTAGATCCAAAGAAGTTCATCAACAAAAATTTCAGAAGCATCAACAATTCCAAATTCACAAAACAAATAGAGAACAAGATGCAATTTCAAATTCACAGTGATAATAAGAGACAAATTCATCAGAAATTAAACATTTATAAGTCTATAGAGTTCAATTACAGAGCCTGAACAACAATTCAAATTCCAAATTCAGTAATTCAGAAATTCAAAATTCAAATCTCCACAGGAAAATTATCAATCCATCAGAAATTCAAGATAGATCATAGTTTCAGAAAAAAAAGTGTAATCATTTTATTATATTATCTACTTAGTATAAAATAAAATAAAAATTAAACAATTAATAGAAAATATTAATTATGTTATATTTTTAGGATAATTCTAGATGTACACCTATTTTTTCCAACCAAGTCCAACCAAGTTGTTATTGTTCACACGCTTTCATTAAAAACGAACAGAAATTTATATGTACAACGAATATATTTTTATAATTGACATGAACAGATTTTAAAACCTATTCTTTTGCTTTTAAATTTTCTATTCGTTCTAGTAATAATGTTCTGTTCGTGCGCGTGAGGTGAGAGTGGACAAAATTCCCTTGGTTTGAGTTGGTTGGAGGAAAAAGGTGTACATATAGCATGATTGATATTTTTATTGTTGTTAAAATTATTCTTTTGTTTCGACGTCACATCAGTATAGGTAACATTTTTTTCACGAGTATTGCTGGATATGATTCGTGTGATCAAGAAAGCTTAACAAAATAGAGTAAAGTGACAATTAGATCTCTACGAATTTCAAATTCAGACTAGTTAATGTACGAGAAATAAAAAGTACTTAATAAGTTCTTGAAGATTTTGAAAACGAACTAATTAATTACCTACTAAGAAATAAAAGGTACCAATTAGGTTGATACGGTTTTTAAGACCGGTGTACAATTTCTTTAGTTAGAAAACATTGATGCATTGTAGATAGTTAGAAAACATTTATTTAGTAGATGTTACAATATAAATTACAAAGAAAATTGAGAATATTAGTCTCGAGTCGTTTGATGCAACTCCCAAGACCGGTTCAAATTTCAAGTTGACTGACGAGAGCCGTTTAGGCGTCGCAAACAAGTTTAGTTCGGAATTTCCTTGTATTCGTGAGAACGAGAGAGAGATCGTCGTAGCGGAGCCCAAATCGGTTATGAATGCGAGGTCAGAACGTTTCGTCAACAAGAAAGTGTCGCAGAGTTTGCAACCAGATTTAAAATACCGAGTACGAGACTCGGGTCGTTCTTCCTAGGAGTTGAATCGTGGTTCAATTATGGTTGTGAAAAGATTGAGGGTTGCAATTGTATGTCTGATGATGAAAATAGCAAAAATAAGAGATGACTTGGTCTGCAAGTAATAAGGGTACTTGGTCTTGAATTGAAGTATAATGTGTCCCTATGATCACCACCAATCCCAATTATGAATGGTTGTCACGTATGACATTAAACCACACTCTATCAAGATGTCAAGTGGGCAGAATTAACCCCGTTCCGAAAGTCCTAGGCAACTCACTAGTGCGAAGGTCCTAGAACAATAAAGATGAGCAATTGAAATTAACAAGCAAGAGATTCATTAACCAAGTAGAAATATTCACAAAATAAGTACTAGAACAATTAACAAAAGAAAAGTTTGGATGGTGATGGTTGACAAAAAGAGGAAGAACAATTAAAGAAACTAAGAGAAAATGAGAGAAATGATGCTTGTATCTTCAACTGTTCCTCCTTCAAATAGGTCGAATTGGGCCGTCAAAGGGGCTTGGCCCTGGCTTGGAAACTTGAAATTCCAATTTTAGCCTTCATTAATTTTCTCCCTGACGCTACCGTGCGGGCGGACGGTAGAGAGCGCGCGGGCGCGTGGTCATTGTTGACGCCAGAGTTTCACCGCTGATCGTGCAGTTGCGCAAGGAGGGCGTGCGGGCGCACGGTGTGGACAGGATTCATGTGAGTAGCTCACAGGGTACCGCGCGGTCGCGCGATGGGGCGTGCAGGCGCGCGGTGCCTTGTTTCTCTCTTTTTTGGCTTCCTATTTTCAATCCTTGCTTTCCATGTCCTTTCTAGCCTTCCTTATGTTTTTCTCCATCACTATAAATCTGAAATTCACTAGCAAATACATCAATGCACCAAGTGGATGGAGATTTAATGAACTTTTGTGCATTTTGGAAGCTAATTTGACATATAATTATTTATTAGCACATTTTAGCAAAAGATAGAAAACATGGTTATTCACTAGCAATTCTGTGAAAAAGTATTGATGACCTTTCTTCTTTTATCCTAAATTTCATCGTAAAAAAACCCGCTCATCAAATACCCCAGATTTAAAAATTAGCATGTCCTCATGCTCTAGCAATCATGACCAAGAGGAAAAAAGGAATTTCGCAAGCGTTTCAAAACAATTCAAACACTACATGAAGAAGAACTACACAAGAATGAAATATTATGGATGAAGCTACGTTTAAACAAGGATTATCGAATCATGCGCCATGAATATGGGTAAAAGTATCACAGCATATACTAACACCCCCAAAAGTAGTTAAGTTCATAATGATCAAACTTGTCTTACACTGCAACAAATGTTCTAAATCACATAAACGAGCCTAGAACCCTTACCGGATGTGTATACACTCCATTCGCTCAAGTGTCTACGGTTAAAGACTCTCAATTCCTTCATATTCCTGCTTTTCATGAATTAGCTTTCATCTAACCAATCAACACCATATACATGCATGTATATACCATCAATAGGGCTTTTCCAAGGTTGTAATGTGGCCAAGGTGAAGGTAGGATTTAGTTTATGGCTAAGTGAGCTTGAAACTTGGATCTTTGATCAACAAAGGATACACCTAGCTTTCTCTTTTTCTTCACTCTAGCCAAATGTTATTTGACCTTAAGACTCACATTTTGAATGTTTTAGAGTACATGTAATGCATTTCTTATGATGGATTGTGGTGACATATGCATTTGCTTATTTAGTAGCTTGTTTTGCTACTTTAGGGTGACAAGAGTATTTTTTTTCTTTTTCTTTTTATTTTATTTTCTTCTTTTGTTTTCTCTTTCCCTTTTTTGAACATATTTTCTTTCTTGCCACCCTTTTTCTATTTGAAAGCTTGTGCAAATGCATATGGTTATCATTTTATTTGATGCATACATGCACTCCCCAAATGCCTTAAGATTTTCTATTTTTTCAAAAATCCATTTTCCCACCATCTCACATTGCATTATTTTCCTTGACTCCTCTTTCTTTTTTTCTTCCCTCAAAAAGCGACTAACCACTAAATCCACAATTAACCAAAGATCTAATAAGGACAATCATGGTTTTTCACTTTAGGGCTTGTAATGAGCTAATTCAAAACAAAGGGGCTTCAAGGCTCAAAATTGGTTACAAGGGTGATTTTCAAGGGTTCAGGCCATTTGGTAAGTGAGCTTTTCGAGAACAAATCGAAAAATTGCACGACACGTCGTGCTGTGGGGGTAGGAAGTTCGTTATCTAGTCTGAGGAGGAGGAAGAACCAAGGCTCTTTCCTTCAGATCCTTCAGTTGGCGCTGAAACCTGTGTCCCATTGATCAAGGTCCCCATCGAAATTCCAATAGTGAGCATCATCATATTTGTCATCTCCTCCTTTGGAGGCGCTAGTGGATAGTGAGAGTAAAGACCATGACGTCGGAATCTCCTCTGGTTCGACGCTTTCCTCGGGGTCTTCTTCCTCCTTTTCTTCTTCATATTCAGGGTCTTCTTCTTCTTCTTTGGGCTCCTCTTGATTTGCAACCAAGATTGGTTGCTCTACAGTAGTCTCCTTGCCTTTCACTTCCGCTTCATCATCGTTACTGAGGTTAATCACTTCCACTTTCTTCGGTTTGGGCCGAGCAATGATTCTTTGGGAGTACCTATGCCTAACCGGCTTCACCGAGATCCTAGTTGTCCGCTTCCCTTGAATCATACTCCTATTTTCTTTCGAAACTATTGCCGCATGTTCCATAGTTCGCGTTATTTTACGAAAATGATGTTCCTTTTCTGATGAGATCAATTTTTCCTCTAAGGCATCCTACCCTATAGCCTTCTCGACAAATATAAAATTCTACCATTTTAAAAGGAAACCCAATTTGATTTTCCCAACTTGCTTGATTCTTGTATGTTTTTATTTCTCAAATTTCTAAGCCTTACCTCTTAATATTGGCGCGCATTTTCGGATTTAAACTTTGAATTTTCCTTGCATGATTTAAAACAATTATTTTTTCTAATGTACCACCTATTCCTTGACTGACTTACAAAAGTATTGTATTCTGGGATTCCTTTTTGATTGACCATGATTTCTTACGTACCCTGTTACCATTCTATGTAAATCATTACTTAATATATATGCCTAACAATGTTCTAAATATTTACATGCAAAATAATTTTGTTGGATGACTTAGCGTTGGTTTTGAAAGATTTATTTATAAAAACTTCAAATTTACTCTACTAGCATAATACTTGGCTCTCATGGATTAGTAAAATTAGGATGATTTAGTAAACTATTTCGCTAGATGTAAATAGATTACTTTCGCTAAACTAGATTGAAACTAATAGGTGTGATTAATACATTTTGCCTAATTAGGATTTTAATTTCTATTAATAGACAAAGAATTAAGAACTCGACTGTATAATTTTAATAATTGTTATCTTAGAACCTAGATTCAAAACACTCATGAATTACTTAAATTATTTGCTATTTGGCTTCCTCAAGTAAATGATGTGTGTCTTAACGTGCTCACTCATTGCATGAAACCATACATTTTTACTAAATTAAGTGAGAGTTAATTGTCAATCTTGTGATATGTCCATGCACTGACACTTACATTTTCTATGTGGGTAGGGCAATATTTTATGATAGTAAATTGGAAAATTTAATGAGCCAGTTCTAACAATCTATACTTAGATTTTGAAATTTAACCAAATAGAAGATAAATTGGTTGAGTTAACTAATTCAAGAGGGGTCTCTAGGTACACACTATAAACTGGTTTATATAATAATAAATGAGTAAATGACTTCCTTGAAATGATTCTTATTTGGTTGCTTTGGATTTCATTTCTATGTGTTGTTCTCTGCAAATATTTATTTTACAAAATTTTCCTTCGTGAATTGTAATGCGAAATCTCCTTCGATCTTAAATCTATTATTGTTATAGACTCAATTAATTTTTATCTCAAATGTCTTTCTGATTTTTGTGAATGACACCGCTATTGACTTAAATGATTCCTTGTTACGTAAGGTCGACGCTCTTGATTTCTTGATTTAACGATGTTTTAATCAAACTTCTATTTTAGCAAGACTGTTTTATCAAGCAGAAGCGGACGCTTTAGTTAAAATGAGGTTTGAAACTGGTGGGCACTTTATATTGTTGCTATATAATTAAATGCTTTGCCTGGAATGAGAAACTTGATTTCTACTACTAAAATAAGTGATTAGGATTCAGTAACGTAACTTTGTTAGATTCGATGTCTTCCAACTTAAACACTAAGGATAAGAGAGAAGGGATTTACTAAGGTTAACTATTCTGGGGAAATTTAGGTGCTTATTTTGAAATTTTGAAAATCTTAGAATAACGAAAAGGAATTTGCGTGTTCTCTTAAAACTGATTTTTTTGTCACGAGTACCTTAATTTATTTTATTTTAAAATTGCGTGTATTGTACTCCAATAAGTTGCCTGTCCTTGCTTTTACTTGGTGTAGCACCAATTTTCTTTCGTTCCTTCTCAGAATAATTGTTTCAGAATCTTTCGGTGTGTAGCTTATTTCTTTTCTTCATTACTACACTTCTGCCTATCTTTTTGATCTCTGCCGAATATTTTATTCTTAGATAATTTCTCGTTAAGAATTTCACTTTTACCTTAGCTCAGTTTATGAAATCTATCCCCCATCGAGCACGGTACTTATCTGTAGCAAGCCATGCGCTAGAACCATAGAGTATTTGGCGTTTACTTTAGGTTTACGAATAGAGATAACGAGTGTACGAGCAAATGAATTCTAATAGAGCATTGGGTCAAAGAGTGTACGAGCGAGTTGAGAAAGCAAGGTTAGTTAATTGCGAGCTAGTGACGATCGGGCATGAGCCAAGTTTGGAGATAAGATGGATCATTAGCAAGTGTAAACTCGGGGGAAAAAGCTTGAAAGTTTAAGGAGTTGAGAAGGAGGTAAAGGTTCGAAACGGAATAAGCTTGGAAGGTTGTCAGTATGGGGTAAGGATTGATGATGGCCTTAAACGTTCGGGTGAAGTTGGAAGGAAGTAAAGCAGGTATTTGGGAAACGATGGGAACTTAGTGTGGTGGAAGAGAAAGAACAAGGGATGTTCTCACTGGTTGAATAACGAAATTTTCAAGGACGAAAATTTTTGTAAGGAGGGTGGAATGTGGCATCCCTAAATTTTAGAGATTTAATCCACTACGTTTCAATTTTACCTAATTGCAATTTAGCCCCAAGATTCCACCTAATCCTAATTCCTACCCCACTATGGGTAATCCTATTACGCACTCCCTCACTTAAACCCCATGGATACACCACTCTCACCTGAATGAACTTCACCCACCCCATCCCTCTCTTTCACACTCTCGGATACCACACAACACAACTCACACAATTTCACTCACTCTCTTCGGATGATACAACGCACACACCTCTCTCACTCCACACAACAACGACGCACACCACCCAACATCACAACCCACACAAACAGATTTGGAAGGAAAAGAAGGAGATGGCGCCGGTGGCACCCATCACCGCCGCCGCCGGTTTGGGAAAAGAGAGAGAGTGAGTGAACGGGACAGCGAGAGAGGAACGAAGAGAGAGAGAGATACGTTGATGAAGCTCCGCCGCCACTGCCGTTTCTCCACTGCGATTCTGCCGCCGCCGTTCTATCTAAACGTCGCCGCCATTGATGGAAGCCGCCATTGACGGTCATTGTTGATGCCGTATTCAAAAGAGAGAGAGACGAGTTGAGAGAGAAGCCACCACGGAACCTTCTCAGTCGTACTTCCGTCGCGATTGTCCTTGAACCTTGCTCTGCCGGCGTTCAAGGGAGAAACCGTCGCCGGTGAGCTTTGCTCCGTCGCGGTTGTTCTGTTTTCAGCCACGGGTCGCCGGAATCCACCACCGGTGAGTATGCCCTTGCTCTTAAATCGAATCCTTGATGTCCTGTTGTCTTCTCTCACTGCATGTTGCATCTCGTTGATGTTGCTGCAGTTTCCAATCACCGTCGGTGTTCGTAGATTCCGCCATAGTTGATAGAATCGCCTTTAGCCACCGGAAAATGCCGCTGCCGCCATTAGAGTCCATCACCGGTGAGAGTTTCCTTTATTTCTGTTTTCCCTCTTAGTTTTCTGGTGCATGCTCTCACTGCATGTTGGCTTTGATGGTTGTCACTGTAATTACAGCCACCCTTGGTGCTATTGAGGTCGCCGGAGTCGCTTAAACCACCAACTAAAACTAACCCCAAGCCTTGATTCTAATTCTGGTTCGTTCCCACTCCCTAAGTGAGATTCATAGGTTCCAACTATTGGTGTTGGTTACTGTTTTAGTAACGATGGTTATCGTATATATATGTTTATTTTAGTGTAGTTGGGTTGCTGAAGTTCCGTTGTGTGGAAGCCGTGGTTAGGGAGTAGATAGCGGCTAAGATTCGGTCTAGGATTGTGGTAAATGCGGAATTGGAAGCTTGCTGCGATCACCGCGGGAGCTTGCGATTGGAGCATTGGGAACGAGGTAGGGGTTAAACCATTTAAAAGCTAGAATGCTTGATAAGTTAGTATGCTGTGTGTAAATGAGTAAATATCTGATGATGTGTTTGGTCCTATGTGCTCTGTTATTGAGTTATTTGATGTACATGTTAATGTTCTGCCGTTGTACCTTAAATGCTGGGTTTAAGATGGGATTTTGAATCAGAAAGAAAATTGTGGTTTTGGGGCTTTGAGACTTAACTGAATTGAATAACTGAAAGTGGTGCTTTGAGTGGATTGTGTGCCTGTCTGTGCTGTTGAATGAGTTGTTGATTTAATTGGTTGAGATTGATGATGACATGTTTTGTATGTGAATTGTTGGATTTCGAAAATAAAAGGTAAAGGGATAGGAAGTGGAATATAATGGATATGGATGCCCGAGTGAGGGGCTTGAATTGTGAAAAAGTGGCTAAAGGGCGGATGAGATGATGGTTGGTGAAGGAATGGTTTTGAATTGAATATTATGAGGTATTGCCATGTGGAATCGATTCACTTGAGGTTGGAATCAATTCGCTGGACTTGAAGCAATCGAATGATCGAAGTCTTCTCCCAGCGAGTCGATTCTGTCATCGATGGAATCGGTTCGTTTTTAAACAGAAAGCTTTGAACGATTTGATGAATCGATTCGCCCTTAACCCGAATCGACTCGGCTCACGTTTTGCACACTTAAGATTTTCTAGAAAGTAGCGAGTCGATTCTAAGAAAAGGGGGAACCGATTCGTATTTTGATAGAACCTAAATTTACTACCTTGAATCGATTCGAGGGGCATGGCGAGTCGACTCGATCCCTTGATTTTCAAACTACGACATTTTTCTAAGTTAAGAGAGAGTCGACTCGGGCGTTCTAGAATCGATTCGCTTTCGAACTGATTTGAGAAGAACGCATTTACATGATTTTGAAAAGAGAGCACATGGTAAAATTCCACTTCCGAGTCCACGTTACTTGTTTTATAAAATAAGGACCGTGAGCCTAGGTCTAGAGGGGCCTGCGGGGCTAACGACTCAGCTTACGGCGACAACAGACCATCGGGAGTAGTAAGTGACTGTGGGGTTTTTGTTTCCACGTGGGACAAAAACTAACGTCGCGGCTTACGGTAGCGGCAGGGGGGCCTCCTGCCAACGTCCCG
>JASCZI010241716.1:0-12701 GCA_036250425.1 Stylosanthes scabra
ATATATATATATATATATATATATATATATATATATATATATATACGCGATGTCTCTTACAACGGAGACGGTGTAATGTCATGTTAGCTAATACATTTTTATTTTTTATTATCAATTATTTTAACTGTTTTCCTTTTTTTTTTTGTAATACCATCCACTTTTTTTCCTTCCTCTAAAATGTGCATTCTTTTTATTTTTGGATAATTATTTTTAAGAAAAATATTTTATTAAAATGTTTTTCCTTCTTATTTATGTATAAAATTTTATTTTATTGAAATTTTTCCTTTTGATGCCACCTTATTAAAAGCACTAACTTCATGTGTGTGCTTTTATATAGTAATATAGATAATTAATGTATTTTAATAAATATATCAATATTAATTATATATTTGAAAATATCAAACATTTAAAAGAATATAAATATCAATTTATAAAAATATGTTTATTTTTATTGTCTTATAAAAATGAATTTTATATTAATTTTGATTTTTTCACCATTAATTTGTCTAATATACTTTAATAAACTTTTGAGTAAATATTCTTTTCGATCCCTGAATTTTTTATTTTTGACATAACACCCCTTAATGAATCGAAAACTACAGAACGACCTCTAAACAATTAAAAAATTAGACAAATCAAAAAATTAAGAAAAAGTAATATCTTATTAAATTTATACTTCAATAAATATAATAATTTTGGTTCGAAAAGATAAAATTATATATATATTAAATTAATATAAATCTAATTGAGCAATGAGGTTAGTTCGCGTTCTGTGATCTCAAAACCAATATCAATACCCGGATCAATTTAACGTTGTCCAATCCTAATAATACTCTATTACACATAAGATATAGAACCAATTCAATTATTATTTATTATATTTGATGCATTTTATTTTAGTTTTAATTTTATTAATTTTTTTAGCAAATTTTTATATACAAAATATTGTTATAGTACTAAATTAACATTCTCTTTGCTGTTAATTTTTTTTTTCCGTCTACCTCAATATCGTTTACTAAACTTTCTCTTGTTATATACATCAAAATTGGCCACTAATATAGAAATACAAAATGCATAATAAAAATAAGTTAAAACTACACATGTGTTTATACATAAATATATTATACTAAAAAAATATTTTCATTTTTTATTAATATTTAAATAAATATTTCAGAATTTTAAAAGAATAGTTTTATCTTTTAAATTCAAATTTTTAATATTTAAAACAATTAAATAATTCTAATTCTAAAATTTTTTTTTTGTCTTTAACATTAATTAAAAATAAATTTTATTTTTTTATAAACATTATTTTTTCAACTTTTTAACAAAAAAATAAACAAAGCTCAAAAGAAAATTCTATTTATTGTTAATTAAATCTCACTTTTTTCCTTTTTCTTATTAATTATATGTCATTTTTTCTCTTTCTTGATTAATTGCATGCCACTTCTTATAACTTCTTGTTAAGGAGTATCACATTCACAAACTCCAAACACAAAGGGGGTACTAAATCACGTTTGTTCCCTTTGCCGACCTAACAAGAGAAGAGAAGAGAGCAGACGAGACCCCTTTTCTTTGTCCTCAAATCGCACAGAAAGAAGCGATCCATCCACCCATTGAGAACCTCGGTCTTGTAATTGAATATGGCTGCTGTGGGCGTAGAGATCAAACATGCGGCGGAGGCTGCGCCGGAGGAAAACTGCTCCGCCAAGCCAGCCGGCAAGCAGGGCGAAGGTCTCCGGCAGTACTACTCTCTCCACATCCATGAGCTTCAGCTCCTTCTGCGCCAGAAGACGCACAACCTAAACCGCCTCGAGGCTCAGCGTAACGAGCTCAATTCGAGAGGTACCCTGCCTCTACCCTTACCCTAATCCTTTTCTTTCTTATGAAATCAAATTAATGCGTTTAATAACTATTTTGTCGGATTTACTGCTATAATTAATAATTACCTTGACTAATGAAAGGTTGTTTATGTGGTTAATGGCTACTTTGAACAGTGAGGATGCTCCGGGAGGAACTGCAGCTACTCCAGGAGCCTGGATCGTATGTCGGTGAAGTTGTGAAAGTTATGGGAAAGAACAAAGTGTTAGTCAAGGTGCTTTCTATTTATTCTATTCTCCGTGTTGAATTCTTGTATTACCATTATCGTTATCAAGATACCTGGATGGTTGTGTTTCATTCTGCTATATGCATAAGTATCCTTTAGCTTGCACTCTAAATCATTGATTAATATACTATTCTTCGAAATTTTTGTTCAGTTAAGGACACCTATGCTTCGTCTGGGATGTTTTGGTTATAATCAGAATCTAGATAAGGTACTGATATTCCTTTTCTATCTTCAGGTTCATCCAGAAGGAAAGTATGTTGTAGACATTGACAAAAATATTGACATTACAAAGATTACTCCATCAACAAGAGTTGCCCTTCGTAATGACAGTTATGTCCTTCATTTAATTCTTCCGAGCAAAGTTGATCCGTTGGTCAATCTGATGAAAGTTGAGAAAGTTCCCGATTCTACCTATGACATGATTGGTGGCTTAGACCAGCAAATCAAGGAGATTAAAGAGGTATATGTGATCATATAATATATTGGCTGACTTACTTCTAATATTTGCTTTTTTTGAGATCTATTTATCCACCTTTATCATTCTGTTTATCCATCGCTTCTATGTTCTTTTTTAATCTGTATGCACCGTTTTTGGTACACTTATATTATAAGTGAAGTGAATTCATAATAGAAAGAGATATGATTGTTACTGAGCCTCATGTCTGTAATCAATTTTTGCAGGTCATTGAGCTACCAATTAAACATCCTGAACTGTTTGAAAGTCTTGGCATAGCTCAACCTAAGGTATGATCTCTTTCTGAGATTTTCACACAACTTCTCATGCTCCCATCAGTATATTGTGCGTTTTGTGTGCTGACAATCTCATGAATCACAGGGTGTTTTACTCTATGGGCCACCTGGTACTGGAAAGACATTGTTGGCTAGGGCTGTGGCACATCATACTGACTGTACCTTCATCAGGGTATCCGGTTCTGAATTGGTTCAGAAATACATTGGAGAAGGTTCCAGAATGGTCAGAGAACTTTTTGTTATGGCCAGGTACATTTTCTTATCTCAGCTTCTTGTGCTCATCATATGTTCCCGTTCATTGAAATGCATGGAAAACATGTGCCTGGCTCCCTGTGGCTTCATTAGTTTGTGGATTAAATATGTATTTACAAAAGAACATAAGTTACTATTCGCCTTAGGATAAAGTCATTTCTATTGTTAGTATTTAGTAGTGTTGTGGTTGTAAACTTTGTAGTTAGAATGTTAGATGCATATAATATGCAAGTGAATTTGGCATAAATATTAATCGTTCTTCCTATTTACCTCAAGTGACAATTGAAAAGAGAAATGTTGGACTTATGGTCCCCCAAAAGAGTTTTGCTTTAACATTATTTGATTGTTAGTGAGGAACTATGCTGTATGAAGACATGCTTAACCATTATATGTAACGCTACTCTTCTTCACAGGGAGCATGCTCCATCTATTATATTCATGGACGAAATTGACAGTATTGGATCTGCTCGAATGGAATCTGGAAGTGGCAATGGTGATAGTGAGGTGCAGCGTACTATGCTGGAACTTCTCAACCAGCTGGATGGATTTGAAGCTTCAAATAAAATCAAGGTTATATGTTTTGCTTATATTGGAACTACACTGCTATTTGCATTCTGGATATATTTTAGAACTAGCCTGGACTGTTAGGAATATAAAGCAGTAACATATAAGCAGATATGGTTCACTCTATATGACTCATTTAAGATATATGTATATGTATATGTAAACAATTTTATGAGAAATTTCTAAAGAAAACTATGCATTACAGGTTTTGATGGCCACAAATCGGATTGATATCCTGGATCAAGCCCTCCTTAGACCTGGACGAATTGACAGAAAGATTGAATTTCCTAACCCAAATGAAGAGGTATGTATAAATACCTTAGCATTACTCTTAGATATACTTCTACAGGAAAGAATCAAAGAGTTCATATAACTCCTGATATTGAGTTAATCTCATGCAGTCTCGGCTAGATATTTTGAAAATCCATTCTAGAAGAATGAACTTAATGCGTGGCATTGATTTGAAGAAGATTGCTGAGAAGATGAATGGAGCATCGGGTGCCGAGCTTAAGGTATGTTTCTCATTGTTTATGGTGCAGATGTCATATCTTCTTTGAGAAGTTGTGGCATTTTTTGTTTGATTTGAATGAGGGAAGCCTTTACGCTTCTCTTTATGGATTTCATCTATCTAAGGCTTTGGTTTTTGCTGAGTAAGAAGAAATTAGAAACTGAAGAGCATAGATAGATTGAAATTTATTTATTTGGAACAAGAAAATTAATTGAAAGTTATAGAAACAAATTTCGTGTAGTTTAGTAAAAGAGGCAAAATCAGATGATAGTTCTGTTGAAATGTGATGAGAGATTTTAATGTTAGATAGTGGTTAGTAGTTTTGGTAGTGCATTTATGGAGAGTAATTGAGTTGATGCTCCGTATTTGTTACTTTCTTCTCTATATATGTTAGTCTTCTCTCATGTAACAATATAATCAGCATGCAATCTACACACATCACATAAGAGTAATATATCCTCTGTCATTTACTGAGTTACTATTTACTCTATTATTTTCATAATCATAATTTTAACAAGTTCTTTTCTTTTCTTGAATAGAGTGAATTAATAACCCCATAGTTTTGGTGATAAGGAATCTACAATATAAGAGTGAACCAAAATGTGTCATATGAACCATATTTGTAGTCATTCCATCTTTTCTTGGTCTCCTGATGCCTCCTACTATTGGATTTCCTGAAATGTAATATATTCTTCTTACAGGGGCTTGTACAGGTCTTTTTTTTCATAAGGCCAAAAACCACCCAAGACAATTAAGTAACTTCATTTAGTTGCAATATGTTATTAAGAACACACTTTGTTGCATATCATTTAAGCATATAAAGGTGGTTTCTTAAGCACAACCAGTGATTTGGGACAAGATTATGCATTGATTCCTATTTGCTGTAAAGCAAATGGTCCCTTTAATTAACTGGCCTTAACAAATTTGTTGAGGAACTGAACAAAGGGAGACCAAGAAAAGTTATAGAGCAAATGATTAAGAATGACCTAGATTTGAATGCCAGCGTCTACAAGCATGGGTTCTTATATAATGCAATGGTTCTTTCATGCTAGGGTAGCACCTGAAATGATGAAAGAACCTTCCCTTAGATAGTTTGATCATGTGATGAAATGAACAGTGGAAGCCCTAATGAGAATAGATCTAATACTATAAGAATCTGGTTCCAGTAAGAAAGATAAAGGAACAATGTTGTCTCTGCCTTATTTGATTTTCCTTTTTGTTTTGTTTAGGCGGTGTGCACAGAAGCTGGAATGTTTGCTTTGAGGGAGAGGAGAGTACATGTGACACAGGAGGACTTTGAGATGGCTGTGGCAAAGGTTATGAAAAAGGAAACAGAGAAGAACATGTCATTACGGAAGTTATGGAAGTGATTTTATTTCGTGTTTGTAGTACACTATTGACTATCCTACAAAAATGGACAGAAAAGATACCTTAGGCTTGTTTCAATTTACAGTAACGCACGCTTACTTTCATCTTGCTCGTTATGTTGACCAAGTTATGTACCAAATTATATTATTCTTTTCAAGTTGAGTTCTTCTTTGTCGGTGACCAAGTCATCTTTTGGATTTTGTTGTTTACGTACCAGTTACCACTATATTTAGCTAGTGAAAAAAGCACAAGGCACAGAGCAAGACAGCTAAAAAACAGTAATGCTTCATACTTGAAATACCATAGACCAAAATGGGGTCTATCTTTGTTTGCAAATATGATTAGCCGCTGATCCTTTGATACTCTGATGAAGGAAGGAATCCGGTGTATGTATGCAAAGGAATTTAATATTAGTCACACAAAACAACAGTTTTTTATACGGTTATTTTTACTACTTCATGTATATCTGATTTGTACTCTTTTAAAAGCATTATTATTTTCCTTTTACATTTTCAATTTCATTCTTCTTCTTTATTTTTTACTCATTTTCATCGATAGCAAATCTTGAGACAATGATCTCAGCCATATAGGCGAGTAACAAAGGTAATTGAAAATTACATGGAGCAGAGACTTTCTACCTCGGTACCTTTGTTCTTCTTTATTCCCACGTTATTCTCATTAAAACTCTTATATGTTATTATGTAAGTTTTAATTTATTTATTTATTTTTTAAAACTCATTTTATTTTATGGTATCTTTTATTTATTTTGAGTTGATGAAAATACATACGAAATTAATGAATTTGTGGAAGTAAGTTGAAGAAATGATAAAAAAAACACCCGAGTAAAAAAAAGTTATGATAGAACTTTTGTATAAGTGAATTTTTAAAATAAATGAATAATGAAGGGTGATATTGTAGGTTATATATACACCAAAGAACTGATTGTTTTTTGCCGAATTAATTATGTAAAGTTTTTTCTTATTTATATTTATCTCAATTTTCTTATTCACATTATTTGAGAAAATAATCATAAAGAAGAAAATTGGATAGCAATGAAAGAAATGATTAAGAAATAAGGACAAGCAATCCAATCAAAGAGTGCAAGGATAAAAGATTGATGGGAAGAACAGACTACTACAACAGTAGGGGTAGGAGACTTGATGATGGCTTTTGAAACCTATGGAGTATGGCAAGATTAATGGGAATGGGTGCTCTAAGATTCGAGTTAGATTTATTGAGTCTATTAATTTACTTTTGGTTTGATTTTGTTTATATTTTAATCTTTATTTTTTATATTATTTTTATTTTTATGATGTATTTTCATGTACACTCATGTACTCTAATTTTTTTTGGAGTTCAGAGTTTGAACAACCAAAAGAATTATGTAATTTTTATTTTTTATTTTTTAGTGTTATCATTGTTATCAAAATACATATGAGTTATTCATATTTTTTAATGTGCTTTATTTATTAAAATTATGTAATTATTAATATTATATTTGTCAATTGTACCATATATTCAAATGTTAGGATTTTTTTTATTCTTTCCATAGTGTTTTATAAAATATGGATGTAGAAAAAGTCTGATAACAAACAAGAAAGTTTAAAAATCAAAATTAATTAAAAAAAATACATTTTTTCATCAACAACATAATTTAATATTTAATATAATGATAATTAATATTTTTTCATATGTATAATTAAGGACATCATTAAATAGTGTGGTGTACTAATATGACTCAAACATAAAGTAATTTCTGGTGTCTAAACATAAAGTAATTTGGCTCGCATTTTTTATTTTTAAATAAGAAATATGGTATGTACTTTTTCATAAAAAAATTTAATATGATGAAATCAATTGCTATCTGTGTAGCTTTTCAAAATTAGCTAGATAAATTAAATCAATATACATAAACAAATATATACATACAATTAATTAAAATAGAAGATTTCATCAATATGTTATTTATATAGTGAATGAAAGAATAAATAATATAGTAACCACTATTATATTTTAAAGGTAAACTAAAATTTTGGAAAGATCTTAAATATAGTGTATTTTTTATAGTAAATATATTTAAAATAAAAAAGTTTTTAATTATTTTTAGTAATATAATAAGTTTGAAGTAATTTTAATGATTATTGATATACTAAACATAACAAACTATGATTTCAACTGAATTTGTAAAAGAAAAATTAGTTACTTTATAAGTTTGATAATTTTTTCTTAAATTTTAAGTAGGCATTACTAATGATAAAGTAAAGAAGTGCACCTATATAAAATTAATTCATTAACCTTTTTTTTTAAAAGTGTCATGTATCATTTATCTTTTTTTTCCTTTTTTCTTATTTGTTTCTTAATTCTTATTCTTCTTCTTACATATAAAATCAAATTTTAAAAAAATAACAAAAAAGTATGCAAATAAAAATAAGACGTAGAAGTTGTAGAAAAATGTGAAAGAGAGAATTTTTTAAAAATAATTTTCTAATTTTATGTGTATTAAGTTAAAATTTGAATATAAACTATCAACAATACTAAACTTTTTTAATTTTTATCAAAGATATGTGTATTTTATTTCATTGAATAAGAGTTGGATACGTAAGATTCGAAAATATAAAAAAAAATTAAGTATATAATTAAAAATTTAATTAGAATGGTTAAAATAGCGTCCGAATGAGGTTAAAAATTGAAACTTTAAAAGTCGAAAATTTAACAATAAAATTTGGATTTGAAGAATTTGTTTGAGTGGGAAAATATAGTTAATTGTGGAACACCGCATAAAGACGCGTACAAGTATTTTATCAGGCACTACTAGCTTAGGTCTATTCGGTACAACGTACGAGAAAAAAATATATAAAATTAATAAGAAAAATATTTAGAATAAAAATCAAAACACCCATCTTTAAAATTTTGGCTCAAAGTTGGGTCAATTGACGAAAGGACAAAATTGTCCCTCACTTAAAACACCATACACCTGGCCCATTTTTCATTTTCCATCTGATCCCCCAAATTTTAAAGAGAGATAGGGCGTTGTAAAAGAAGGCGAAGAGAGAAAAGAGAATCTCCCTATTCACATCAATATTTAATCCAGCATAACTCTTGATCCAGAACTCTTATCGCTGCACCGTTTGCGGCCACGCGAAGCCCATATCCTCCTCTTCAATTCTATCTTATTAGTTTGGTAAGTAACTCAAAATGACAACTCCAGTTTCTCATTCAATTGTAAATTCACATTTTCAACTTAGGAATTGAAAATTTTAATGATTGTGATGTTATAGAAGTTCTCTATTTCTCTATTTTCACAGGTACACATAATGTAATGACAATATTGAAGTAATGAATATTAATCGAATAATAAATTAGGGTAGGTCCCTATAGTTTCAATGAAATGACAACCAGGTCCCTATAGTTTAAAAGTTTGTAATTGAGTCCCAATACGCATAAAAAATATGCAATTTAGTCCCTGCTGCTCAAAAAACGTTTAATTTAACAGAATATTCTTTAGAATATTCCATATTTTACATTAGATAAAATTATGATTGACCAAATTACCTTCCTCCTATAAACGATGAAAACTACCTTCGAATTCACGAATTCACAAAGAAAAATACCATCTTCACGTCCTCACTCTCGTTACTCAGTGCTCTCGCATCGCAATCGCACTCATTTGAAATGAGTAAGTTAACGATTTTAGCATAGACTTACTTAAAAAGAGCACGTGATTAAGAACTGGAAAACAAGAAGTCCATTAAAAAAGATAGTGAGGGTAAAATGGTAATATTTTAATGTGAAATTCGAACAGGGACTAAATTATAATTTTTTTATAAATATAGGGAGTTAATTACAAACTTTTAAACTATAGGGACCTGGTTGCAATTTTACTGAAACTATAGGACTTCGGGAATAATTTAACCAATAAATTAAATAGGTAATAATTATCAAGGTTAAGAGAACTAAACCGGTCATTAAACTGGTGAAATAACTGATTCAAGAGTTTAAAAGAGGTCGAACCGTGATCGGACCGTTTACTTAAGTATATAATAAAATAATTTAAAACTATTATAAAATTATTTAAAATATAATATTATTAATTTTTAATTTGAAAAACGTTAAAAAATCGATCCGTTTGACCGGTTCATGATTTTTGACCGGTCTACTACCAACCAATTTTCACACATAAATCGGATCGAACAAGAGACCGTTTCCGTCTTTCCGGTCGAACCGGCCGGTTCGGTCCGATTTTCCGAACACTGATAATTATAATAATTAACATTTTAAAATTAATAAAGAAAAGAGGCTAGTGAAGACGCTAGTTCCCTTTATATATTGTTAATTTGTTAATTGTTATAGATGTTTAGGCAACAAAACTCAAAAGGTAAGAAAAAATAATTAAAAAATAATAAAAAAATAAAATAAAAACAAGAAAACAAAACAAAGAACGTGCTCTAGATGTGTTCAACTACTTTCTCTCTCTTGTTGTTATTGTTCTTCTTCCCCCTCCCTCCTCCCTTTTCCCCATCCAATTGAATTATTGAAATTTATCATCACCGCCAAAGAAACTCGCTGACACTCGTTGAAACCGCCCTTGTAGATCCATTTGAGCCCCCCTTTTTATACCAATGCGTCTTCTTTAAATCTCTCTCTCTCTCTCTCATACTTTTTTTTTTCTTTTAAATCCCCTCAATTGTCTTATCCTCTTCTTGGTTATGAAGTTACTCGCTCTTTGCTTCATCATACTCCTTTTTCTGCTCCTCGAATTCTTCCATCATTCTTCACTTTCATGGAATGCCCGTTTGTCAGGTCCTCTTCTTCCTCACGCCCCTGTTTCTGCTTCGGAATTGTGTTCAATGCATGCGGTGACTTGTTCTACTCCTCTTAATTTTAATTTAATATTATTATTATTTTTATGATTGTTATTATTATCATAATCATCATCATTATTATTATTGGAATTTGAATAATTGAATTGAAGCAGGTGCTAGTTCGTAATTTGGTGAAGATTGCAGCTATAAGAAAGGTTTAGAGGGAGGGCTTGGTTTTCTTCTTGATGGGGAATGGTGACGATGGACGCTACATTTTTCCTCTCACCAGTTTGCAAATTGGGTATGCGTTTTCTTTATTAATTTTTTAATTCTTTTGTTATCTGCTAAAACAATGAAATATCCAGCGAATGCCATTATCTTTATCGTTATCAGTGACCAATTTCAATTTCGATTATCAAGCATCACACTTAAAATGCATTTTATCCATTTTATATTTTTTCCCCTTATTTTGTTTTTTAAATTTTTGCGGGATAGGAAAGGTTTGTACTATGTTGGAATTTTTGTGTCACATGGGATGGAAGCTGCTGGGAAAATTTTGGTGCATCCAATTTCTTTTTTTCATATATATATTTTGTAGAAGGGGTTGAATTTTGTCTGACAACATCAGATTTTTTTTCTCCCGTTTAAGTACCACGTAAATCAAATACTTAAATGTCTGAAAGGGAAAAGGAAAGAAGAAAGAAGAAAATATTATGTATGTATACGAAGAACTACAGTATTCGATTTGTAGGTTCCTAAAATCATCATGTTTATCCCCCCATCCCTTTCCGTCGGGACTCATAAGTCATGCCTTAGGGACTTACCTCTCCCAAAGTCGTAACTCATAACTCATAAGTCGTCCCTAAAATTTTATCAAGGACTTACTTGAGAATTTTCCCCCTATAAAGGCCTCTTAGTTCATTGTAAAATCTTTTGGTGCCTACTTATTTTTTCTTGGAATGTGAAATTTGTTTGTTATCGTAAGGCCTGTTTTTTTCTTGCAATGCTTTAAATCTCATTTATAAATTTGCTTTATAGTTTTGGGCTTAAATGTTTCTGTTTAGCCAATCTCTGTTGAACGTTGTTAAGCTTACCTTTGACCTTCATTCTCTATAGACAATGAGTTGAAAGTTATGAATTAAAAGGCATAAATGGCAAGTAGGAAACTGTGTTGTGGGAGCTTTCTGTGTCCAAATATGGCATGGGGGTGTCCTTCATCGTGCCATTCTTTGCTGATTTTGTGTTTTAATTGCTTTCTGATCAACATATTGCATGGAACATTTATCAAATTTCGTCAATGATTTAGGAAATTAAATTTTTCTAGCTCTACATTGACAGTGGCTGATAGTGCAATGTTGGTATAAATGGTGTTTCGCATACTGATCTAATGAATATTTGTAATGTATTTTGCAGAGACTTGCAATCTTATTTTGCGGATCTTAGTCTTTTCCTCGCCAATGAAAGTAAAAAAATGTATATTTTGGTGGACAACAGACCATGGTTGAGTGGCCTTGGTTTACGGGGCGCGCACATTTGGCAATTGATGGTTACCAAGGTTGTTAAGCACCTGATGAGTAGTTGAAATAATTTGTTCTACTTAACGCTGTCAGTAGTTAAAGTTTTTATCATTTTATATGATTTGCAGTCAAGATTATCTCCTTTTGCATACACCAAAGCTCGAAGAGGGAGAAAGGAAGAAAAGGAGGTTTATTCACAATCAAGCACAAGTAATTCGAAGAAATTTACAAGATGTTTCTCATTTGTTGAAGCAGTGATGACCAGGAAGAAAGCTTTACTACCCGTGAAAACCCTAAGGGACTCTCTGCAATTTACTGAATTTAGCAGTGAATTGCAAAGGACTTTGTATGGCTTTATTATATTTGAAGTTCAATGGGAAAGTGTTCGTGGTATTAACTACCTTAATGAACTTCAGGTACCACATCTGTCTACCACGCTTTCTTACTTTCTTCATTTACAAGTTACCTTTATTTGTTATCCTTTATTTAATCTGCAGACTGATACGTCACTGGCTATAGAAGCAAAACTCATGAAAAGATGGGAATTTGACAGTATAGCTCAAGCGAGAAGCTGTATGACTACTTGGTTCTCAGGAACACTATCTGAATTGCTGCTTTTGAAAATTCACCTGGATTCTGCCTCAGGTAGTTACAAGAATTCTCATGTTTACTTTAGTGAGAGTGTACTTAACTTTACAAGAATTCACACAAGTGAATCAAGGAGCCTTGATACCTATCTTTGCGTTTTAATTTCCTGCAAGAGCAGAACCAAGGATATGCATGGAGAGATATGACCCTATGTCCGCTGCCCCCTTTGTCTGTCCCTTCCTTTCTCC
>JASCZI010241716.1:33023-76634 GCA_036250425.1 Stylosanthes scabra
CAAGTTATATGTCACGTACCCAACCTATTTCTAAACCTATTGAAGTCATCAACAGAGGGCAAGTTGCACAATAAATCAAATCCCTATCTCTAGTTCAATGATAAATGATGAGAAACAAGTTTCCAACCTTTGT
Organism: Stylosanthes scabra; assembly: GCA_036250425.1. Lineage (NCBI taxonomy): Eukaryota > Viridiplantae > Streptophyta > Magnoliopsida > Fabales > Fabaceae > Stylosanthes > Stylosanthes scabra. The sequence goes on from JASCZI010241716.1 coordinate 33,157, forward strand.
TATGATTAACCTAATTCTCTCAAACCAAGTAATCAAAACAACAGAGAAGAAGTTTACCTCTCAGTAATCCTAATTCTCAATGAAGAACAGAAAACTTGAAACTTGAATTATGATCAAAACTTGAAATTGAAGAAAACCGAAAACTTGAATTAGTATGCTATGCCGGGATGAACAGAGCTCCTCATCCTCAACAATGGAGTTTAGCTAGACATAATTCTGAAAATAACACTAAGATCTACGGATGAAAGCTAGGTTTTTTTAAACCCTAATGGTTTAAAACCTATTTATACTAATTAACCTATCTAAAATCAAAATTAAATCAAATCAAATCCAAATCCAATCTAATCAGCTAATCTAATTTCTATCTTATCTCTAGGAGATTTTACTAATCAAATTACAAATCAATCCCTTGAATTAAGCCCTTGATTAAACCAATTACATCTTCTAATTAATCAACCATTTTCCACCAATTTAATTTCATGATGATGCACTTCCAGTAGGGAGTAAGTTTCCCACGTTGCCAACGCCCCACTAGGCGTTTGGAACGCCCCAAAATGTGAAGAACTTGAAGGCTTGGGCGTTTTAACATGGAGTGGGTGTTTTTGAGCTTGACGTTAGTTTTACGAGCTGAAAGAGTGAGATTGTTCGAAGCTCAAAACAATTGTCCACTATAGACATATATATATCGTTTCGAAACTCTGGATGTTAGCTTTCTAACGCAACTAGAACCGCCTTGTTTGGACCTCTGTAGCTCAAGTTATCATCGATTTAGTGGGCAAAGGTCATGCTGTGGCGTTAAAATGCCCAGCCCGGCGTTTCCAACGCCCCACGGCGTTTCCAACGCCCCAATTTGGTGCCTACTGGAAGTGATCTTCCAATTCTTCAAAAATCATCAAAAATTCTTCAATTAATCCTCAACTTCTTCTAATTGTTTTGGGTTTGTCTTGATCAATTCTTCTTCAATTCTTTCTCTTTTAATTCTCTATTAATCTTCTTCAATTCTTGCAATCATCAATGAATTCAAATACTCAAAGCTATGATGATAAAAAAATGATGAATTTGATTGAGTATTAAGCTAATTGTTACTTAATTTGTAAGAAATGAATCATTAAAATCACTAATGATACTCATGCATCATTGTCTGTACTTCTTCTTCTTTGCTTCTTTGCTATGGCTGTTGCTGTTTCAAATTATTGTTGTTTAACAATAACAATGTTGCTTCTTAAATTACTTTTGGCTGGTAGATGTTCAAAGCCTGGAGGAATTTTCATTGTCAACAGAGGAACTGCTGTCTTTGTGTTTGCCTTTGAGTATAATTAAGAGTTTGCAAAATGAATTTTTTTGCCATATGTCTCTTGAATATCTTAGATTTTATGATTGCAGAGAGCTAATTGAGCTGCCACCCAACATGAAAGCCCTATCAAGGTTAAGGACTCTTGACATAAGTGGTTGTTGTGGTCTTCGATCTGTACCAGAGCTTCCACCATCTCTTGAAGTCTTCCTTGGATTCCCATATTCATTTAAGCAGCTGCTTTATGGCTGTATTCATATTTTTAAGAGCAAATTTGATGTTTTAACTGCTTTATATTTCTTTGTGTAGGTTGCATTCAGCAGGTCATTTGCTTAATGTTTATCTTCCAAGAATAGGATTAAGTCATTTAGAACCTGGCAAAGCTTACCATTTTGCAAGTCATTGAGAGGCTCTTGCTGACAACAAAGGCAGCAGATAAGATGGCGATCCCAATGGGATTCAAATTGGTGAGGGGTGCTTACATGTCTAGTGAGAGGAACTTGGCTGCTTCTTTCGGTTATGCTTCCCCAATTCACAACACCATTCAAGACACTCAAGTGTTTCCATGATTGCTCCTCTTTTCTTCTTGAGAAAGTTGCATTGGCCCTGGAGGCCTTGTTCTTGCAACTCATAATATTGAATGGGGTACTTCTTACTCTTTACTAATCTTAATAACAATTAGCACTAGTTCAAATTTAACATGTTTAATTAATATTTGTGTAGTGGAAATTGGCTGCTGCAAAAGTAAATGAGTTGGCGGATTGGAAAGGTGAACCACAAGCTTGAATTTGAATAGCTTCTAGGAATGTCAGAGGCACTTTCCTATGGTTTGAGCAATGCAGGGTTTCAGGTTAGTAAGTATAATCCATTTAATTGGGCCTGTAGTAGTTTAGTTAGATTGTTGGGATACATGGGATATAATAAAGTCTTTTGTGTAGCCAAAAAAGATTCATTGTCTTATCAATATACAAATTAGGGGATCTTGTATTCTTTTTTCTGAATTCTGCATTCAGATTAATGAAATGTTCATTGCCATCCCTGTATTTCCAATTGATAAGGGAGAGGGATGATTGCTATTGTGATGTGATTAGTTGGTACTATATATTCCTATATGTTCATTTAATGTACTCTTCCTATTACATTTGATAAGGGAGAGGGAGGATTATTGCTATGGTGATGTGATTAGTTGGTACTATATATTCATCATATATTCATGGTTTCAAAATTATATAAGGTATTTAATAGGCAAAATGAAAATGACTACAAAGCCAAGGCAGGATAATGAACTCTCGTAGCATAAGTACTCTGTGCCTACTGAAGCTAGTGTTCATTTATACTTTATTTCTTTTCTTCTGTGATCTAGCATTAGAAGAGAAGAGTCACTTCATTTTGATAACTGATTATGTATAAATTTTTTGTTTTTTTTTTGTAATCTTTAAAGTCTTTACATTATTAAGTTCCATCCCATTTCCCCGCCTTATGTTTATGATAAAATAAAATATGCTGATAATATGTCTCCATTATATTGTATCTTATGCTCTTACTGTCTTATATGTATATCTTTCAGCTGTATATTTATCTATTGCTTATACATTTGCACTAGGGAATTGAAACCGACTACGAAATTCTACGTATAAAAGTGAGTATTCTACACATGTTTACATTATCATTTATCTGTCTCCCAGCCTTTTCATTGAAATGGCAATAAATTGAAAATTATGATATTAAAACACCTACACTTAACTACCTTAAAAAAGGAGTGGAGGCTCCAAAATATATTTCCACCTATAATTCAATGGCATTGGTAGTTTGTTTCTTTTGGTTTATAGGAGGAAGGTTCATGACATGTCCAAGAATCATTCTTCCTAGTCATTTATCATGTAGTTGATTTTCTTCCCAATATTTTTATTTCCAATGATTTTTTTCTTAACTTTGGACATCACATATTTTTATGTTTTGTTCAACGACAATGCAGCAAGGTTAGCGCATGCCAAGGAATATGTCATACTAGTCTTGGTAAGACCTACTCTCCTTTTATTTCTTAGTTGTAACTGCAATTATTCTTTGTATGTACAAACTCTAAGTGCAAGGTCATTTTTTATTATAGGACGATATAAGGTTATTATAAGGTTATTATAAGAAGATGACCCACTAAATATAAGGTTGATTGGATTAATAAGATTATTAATTATTTACCATGTCTAATTTACTGTAATTGAGTTTAAGTTTTGCTGAATTTGCAGTTTGTGTCCTAAACAAGAATTGCTTCTCAAATTTAGTATGTTCCTATTCTTACTGAAAAATTTGATTTCTTCTGCAGTTGTAGATTCTTCTGATCCTGTTTGTGATGCGATTTTCAAATGAAGAGAGATCTAAAATTTTTAGTTTCATGAGAATTTCTGCTATCATTCATATTATAATTATTCTTTTTTTGATAGAATGTATTAGAGTTACTCTTTTCTGAATTACAGAATTAGGGTTAATTACAGGTTAATTATATTATATTTTTTCTGTTATATAATTATGTATTTCATAATTTAATTTTATATTTTTTTATTTATCTTTTAAAATACATGATTATTATGTGTATAATCGTTTTATTATCTAAATATAAATTTAAATATATAAATATATATATTTAATTTTTTAAAAAAATTTCTGAACATTAAGCAACGCTTCTTAAGTGATGCCACAACAGGAAAAGCGTCTCCTATTTTTTTGGCAGAATTAGAAAAAAGCGAGCCTTAGGTTACCTAGCATCACTTTAAAAGCGTCTCCGAAAGTCGTTACCAATAGCGCACCCTTAGGTACCCAAAAGCGCCGCCCTTGACAATTGGCCACGCTAGTATAGGCCACAACCCATAAAGCGTCTTTGTAGCCCTAAAAGCGTTGCCGTAGCCTAAGGCATCATTTTTTCAAGCTTTTGGCATCACTTTTCAAGGGTTTCCTTAGGGGGGTATTTTTTGTAGTGACTCTTCTTTTGACGAGCACCGCCCTTGTTCGTAACATAAACTATTTGGATTCCCCTACAACGATACCTTCTTGTTTTCAAAAGATAAAAGGAACTCCGGATTAACCTTGTTGTGACCCCTCGGGCGGGAGCCTCATCACTACCCGATTCTCCACACACCTTCTTGAGCCCCTTTTTGGGGGTCCTAAAAGCCTTGAGAGTTTTTGGGGGAACTTATGTTCTCCCATGTTCTCTCTTAGTTAAATCATTTTAGTTCTTAGGATTTTCGTTTTCTTGTAGTCACACTAGCCAAACATTTTATTGCTTTTATTATCTGTTTATTTTACTGTTACTCTGTTGAATTTTAGTTTTAATCAGTTTACTTTACCATCATTCTGCCGATTTCAAAACTGCGATATTTATATTTTACTGTCGTTACTCTGTCTGCTTACTTTCTTGCAAAACCACAATTTCTACATATTGTTATGCTTTTATGATTTTTGTAAGTAGCGAGTAGAGTTTCATAGTGTCTCGGCTGTGGGACGAAATGTGCATATGACCTTAGCTGCGAGTCCCCACAGGATCGGATGGGGAGGAATGAGATTAAGCCCGTTACTGCTATTCGTACGCCCCTGCTAGCAAGGGTGAGGTCCCTTCGACACGGATTCACCACGGTGATCACGGGTATAAGAGCATTAGGACCTGGTGACAGCGGGTTTCTAAAGAGTTCGTTCAGCCCCAGTTGTTGGATTGTAGACTCCACCGCCATTCAATCAGAGCATTAGGGCCTGGTGATAGCAGGTTTCTAAAGAGTTCGTTCAATAACTAATCAGTTGGGTTGGATCGCAGACTCCACCGCCGTACCTGCACCGCTTACGAGTTTACTCCAGTAACGTAGATTTACTCGAATCCATCGTGGGATCAGTACCTCACAGTTGGTATGCCAATGATACGCAGAGGATTAACTTCTCCACTCTACCCTGGGTGGTGTGTTCCTCCTAGGTGACAGCTCATCTGACCTGGGACATAGCAGTGATCATAAGGATGCACAGTATTTCAACTCACAGCGGGACACTTCTTTATCATTACTGTTTTTATCTGCTTTTACCTGCTTTTAACTGCGAACTGCTTTCAAACCAACAAATCAAATCAACTGCAACCAAACCCCAATCAAAAGTAAACATCTCGTTTCTGCTTCCTAGGGAGAATGACCCGAGTCTCATACTCGGTATTTCAAACTTGGTTGCACCCTGTGACACATTTTTCTAAACGGTGACAGGGCGAAGGAAAAGGCTTTCAACAACAGCCCTATCCCGAGCTCCGTCACGTTTTTGGCGCCGTTGCCGGGGAAGCAGAAGTGTGTGTTTGTTTTGATTGATTGTAAATAGTATTTTCGTTTGAAAAAAAAAGTAGTCTTTTTATTGCTTTATCTGTACTAGGCATTTTCTTAGTGGAACAGGGAATGTCACTATCATCAAAGTTCACCAAAAGCTCGAGTAAGCAAGTGATGGAGTCATATTACTCGTGCAATCAAGGATACACTCCATGGAATCCTACACCCTATCAACCTCATGATCTTGGATATAACGCATACCAATCCAATGGATTTTGTGATGCATATTATGGATATGAAGATCTTTCACCACCGTACCCGCCTTCTCAAAATGGAATTGAAGAAGTATTTCAGCTGTTATGTCAAGAAAAGAAAGAGATTTGGGAAATCCAAAAACAAATCGTCAATCAAGTAAATACCTTATGCTCGATTGTAATCCATTTGATGACCCAATCTCCAATTGGTAACTTTAACAACTCTTCAAGCACCTCCCAACCTTTAAACTCCGAAGACCACCTCTAAGTTACTGCAAAATCCACGCGGATGCATTCCTACTTTTTCTAGATGCAAAGGAAAAAAGGACACACTTTCTCAACCACGATCCAATCAATGGAAAAGCATTCCTACTCTATACATTCACCAAGAAAGAAAGAATGACGCACGGCTTTCTCAACCACGGTCCAATCAATGGAGAAGCATTCCGACTGTGTTTCGTTGCACCAACAAAAAAGAAAGAGAGGACACACTGCTATATGAAGAGGATGATGAAAGCCTCAAACAAGAAGGGATGCATGAGTGCCTAGAAGAGGTTGAAGAGGAAAATAAATATCGAGAGGCGGAAGATGTCGATCAAGAGGTGGAAGACAAAGATAAAGAGCAAAAGGGGGGTAGAGATTGAAGCAACCCCTCCCAAGTTACCATCCGAGTTGCACTTCAAGTGGGTAAATCCTTATGATATGAATTGTCTTGGCCCACAATGATATGGTTTTTTATTGAAACGGATGGTCAACTTAAAGCTCTTTGTGGGGTGCTGGACAAAAAGAAAATGGACTCCATGGAGTTAAATGAATCAAAGTTCAAAGCATGTAGTGGACTCCTTCACAAGATTCACAACAATAGAGCTAAGACTGGGTGGGCTACCCGAGCTTGGGATCCTGGAAAAAACTTCATGAATCATCATTCTTGGGAGGTCACTCATTACATTGGAGATTTTAGAAGCTTGAATCCCCTAGGGCTTACAAAGTTCAAATATTGGTGGGGATTCAAGGATGAGTTCAAGCACAAGCCTCCATGACAAGATCTTCCCAATGTCCAACTTGAAGAACAATAAACAAAATTGCTGGGTGGGAGACAACCCACCATGGTAACACCTTTCTATCCCTACTCTTTTTATTGTTTAGAATTAGGATTAGGTTAGAATATTAGGATTAGATGACCCTTGTTGTGATATTTGTTGATCATTGTTGAGTAGTTGACAGTTGTTGTGCTTATTTGCATGAGATTGGGATTAGAGCACTTGATCTAAACTGTGACAGGGTGAAGGAAAAGGCTTTCAACGACAGCCCTATCCTGAGCTCCGTCAATGACAAACACTCAAAACATAGACACTCAGAGTATGCAATGGAGCATAATCAGTCCAATCTCAATGCTCTAATCAGGATGAACTGCTCTGATACCAAATATAACACCCTAGCTCTCAACACCTCATTATCGTGCTAAAATTTAGGAGTTATAGACTTTTTAAACCTTTAATTTAATACTATAATTATTTACTATTAAGCCTCTACTAAACACGTGTGTTATTCTACGGAAAATCGGACAGAGTCTCCTCTGTATTTAGGACATTACCAAATCCTGTCTAGTTACCCGTATCAAAATTTACAACCAACAACTCAGGCAAGTATATATGTATACAAGTAGCAATGGTACATAATAGCTATTATTACAAAATTACAATACACGTCCTACCCCTCTAAACATTCTAAAATACATGAGACGAGGGGGACAACTCTTCTAGACCAAACCAACACAGCAGCGACCCATGGACTTAGAATCCCATCCTCGATCTCTATCCAAGTACCTGAACCTGCCACTAAAATGTAGGGGGTGAGAACAAACTCTACGTTCTCACCTCTCTAGAATACTATCAAAGTAGCAGAATATAGTGCAAATAAATAAATACCTCTTTGAAAGCAGATTTCTTAAGTCAAAACCATTTTGAAAGACTTTACAGAGATTAAACAGGATTCTTTATAAAACCTTGAAAAGAAAGCGATTTGGGTTCCAAAGAGTCAAAACCCAGCATGTCTCGCACACAGAAGCGTGCAGTCACATTCTCAACATCACACATAGTCAACTTCACGGCCAATTCACACAAGCACACACAATACAAACAGTTCAAGCACAAACAAGACAAGTACAACAAGCAACATTTAATACACATAGCAGTTAGGCAAACCAATACAATTCATACCCAAACAATGCAATCAAATGCAAATGATGCATGCCTGATCCTACGGCTATGATGAGCTCATCCGGTCGGTTATCTTAGCCAACCCGACCGATCCGGTATATATCCTGGATCACTAATGGACGCACTTCCCCGAGGACAACCTATCCAATGCCCCGAACGTTTACGTTCTTTTCAAATATATATATATATATATATATATCTGGGATTTCAATTTCTTTCATATACCCTTATCTCTCCAAAGCGAGCCGAGACATTAGCCTGAAGGCCCCTCATGACACACTCGCTACGTCCGATAGTCCGCTTGTTCTAGGCAGGTCACGTCAGTCCTCGGACCCGCCATATCACCTAGACTCGCGTAATTCACACATTCACCATTCTCCATTGATGAAGTATGGGAAAAAATTGTATGCTTTAAAACCAAATTGGAAACCTTTAAATGTCAAGATTAAGGAGTTAAAGAAGCTGGAATCGATTCTGGAAGGATTAGAATCGATTCCCTGGAGCATTTGTAGAGAAACTTGGTCTCTAGAGGTATTTGAATCGATTCAGAAGGTTCTCGAGTTGATTCGAAACACTCGAGAAAGTTAAAAATTCATTTCTTTTCAAATTGGAATCGATTCGTGCTTTACAGGAATCGATTCTCTACACAGAGAGAAGTTCTAATCATTCATTTTCAGCAAACGAGAATCGACTGTAGCGGAGCAGGAATCGGTTCTAATTGTATCAAAACCTGTCCCTTACTCTCTGTGCAATTATGAATCAATTCGAACAAGGGGCGAATCGACTCTGAGGTTCAAAAGTGTTATTTCAATACGTCCCAAAGTCATGAGAGTCGATTCCCCTTCAAAACGAATCGATTCTTGTACTAAAGAAACCAGTTTTCTGCGAAAATCTAAATTCCTTGCTTTAAAACAATATCTTTATAAACCTCTTTTCAAAACCCAATGTCAATGTTCTAAACCATTTTAGAAAAACATAGTTAAACAACATTCCAATTCTTTCTCAGAATCAAAGTCCCATGCTCCAAACTACCCTTCATACTACTTTTCTCATACAACAGCATTTTCACAAGCCCCCCTTTACATGGTTTCTCAGAACCAATTAATCAGTCACAATTTATCAACAACAAATGCAATCTCAACCAACACAGATAAGCACTCAACTACTCTTTAGAACAGAATTTTAGTTATTCCTTGATAAAAACCATATATAATCAATTAAAGCCAAAGATCGATGTCAATATTTTCAAGTACTCATAACCATTCCTTTTTAAATCAGATTTATGAAAGCCAAAATATTAACTCATTCACAAATACCATCAAGAAGACCATTTCTCACTCAAAAATCAGCACATGACCACTTTCAGCAACAATCAAAATCAGTTATACAACCAAGCATTTACTCATTCGCAGTTAACCCACTAAACTCATCAAGTATTCATAATTTAAAGCATTTTAACCCCTACCTCAATTGACCAACTCCGCAACTAAGCAAACATCGTATGCTCCTAATACCGTTAGCTCCCGCAGCAACAACATCCGCACTTATCACCCTTGGTAATTGATGCATGAGCATCATTAGTGATTTTAATGATTCATTTCTTGCAAACTAAGTAACAATTAGTTTAATACTCAATCAAATTCATCAATTTTCATCATCATAGCTTTGAGTATTTGAATTCAATGACAATTGCAGGAATTGAAGAAGATTAACAAAGAATTAGAAGAGAAAGAATTGAAGAAGAAAAGATCAAGATCAAGACAAGAGAATTAAGTGAAGTAGAGAATTAATTGAAAAATTATGTTGAACTTAGAAGAACACTTCCAGTAGCACCCATATTTGGGGCGTTGGAAACGCCTGAGGAGGCATTGAAAACGCCAGACTTGGCGTTAGGGAACGCCCACCCACGTTGAGAACGCCAGCCTTGGTGTTCCAAACGTCCAAGCCTTGTCTCAAACGCCCAAGCTCTTCATTCTTCAACATTTGGGGCGTTGAAAACACCTCACTAGGCGTTGGAAACGCTGGCTCATTTTGAACTACTGGAAGGTGCATCTTAATTAAATTTAATTGGTGGAAAATGGTTGAAAAATTAGGAGATGTAATTGGTTTAATCAATGGCTTAATTCAAGGGATAAATTTGTAATTTGATTAGCAAAATCTCCTAAAGATAAGATAGAAATTAGATTAGTTGATTTGATTGGATTTGGATTTGATTTGATTTAATTTTGATTTTAGATAGGTTAATTAGTATAAATAGGTTTTAAACCATTAGGGTTTGCAACCTAGCTTCATCCGTAAATCATAGTTGTTATTTACAGAATTATGTCTAGCTAAACTCCATTGTTGAGGATGAGGAGCTCTGTTCATCCCGGCATAGCTTATTAATTCAAGTTTTCGGTTTTCTTCAATATCAAGTTTTGATCATAATTCAAGTTTCAAGTTCTCTGTTCTTCATTGAGAATTAGGATTACTGAGAGGTAAACTTCTTCTCTGTTGTTTTGATTACTTGGTTTGAGAGAATTAGGATAATCATAACAAAGGTTGGGAACTTGTTACTCATCATTTATCATTGAACTAGAGATAGGGATTTGATAGATTGTGCAACATTTATTCTGTTAATGACTTTAGTAGGTTTAGAAATAGATTGGGTACGTGACATATAACTTGATCTAAAATCACTATTGAGTTTTAATAAGAATTGAATCTATTTATGTGCTTCATCTCTTTTCTTAATTGTTTAATCAAGAGATTGATAATTAGTTAGGTTTAGAGAAACTAAATTACTAAGAGATTAGGGTTTAGTTAATTAGGATTCGTTGGGAATTAGATCATACTTGTTAGAGAAGAAACTGAAGATTAGAATTGGAAGTTTAGAGTAAAACATCTCCAAATCCTTAACATTCTCATTCACTGTTTTCTCAATTACATTACTTGTTACACGTGCATTAGTACATCTTACTTGCTCACTGTTTTGGTTCTATTAAAATTGCATCACACACTCTCTGTTTTGTTGATTTTGTCTAGTCAATAAGGTTAGTTAAATTGTATTGCTTGTTCCGTCAATCCTCGTGGGAACGATATCCACTCATCGTGGTATTACTTGCACGATTCGATATACTTGCCGAGTTTAGGATTGTAAAATCCTTGTCAGTAATTTTAAGCGTGCACTCTAAGAACAATTGAATGGAGTGGCAGTAACTCCGGTAAGGTCAGCAATAACTCGGAACGACAAGAATGGTTCCTAATTTAAGATTGAGTTCATGCAGAATAAGAGGCATTATTATCTAAGCGACAGCAACAACAATAACACATAGCAACATACCCAAAATCTTACCACAACTCTAGAAAAGCAGAACAACAGCAACGACAACAAATTCTAGCGGCGACAAAGGAACTTCGGTGACCTCGAAGAACACCGGCGGTGGTTGGAACCTCAGTGACAACAACTGAAGTTAGCATGCCATGATAACATGCACTGGAAAATCAAGAGAAATTCGAGATCAACAACATTCTTACCGCGGAGGGTTAAACGGCGGTGAGAACGGCGATGAGCACAGCGGCAGTGGAGGAGTCCCGGCGGTGCCCTCTCTCTCTTTTTCCTCCTTGGGTTCGAATCTCTCTCTCTCAACTCGCCTCTCTCTCTTTTCGAATACGGCGACAACAACAACCATCGACGGCGTTCTTCATGCACAGCGGCGGCAACGGAAGCTTCTCCTCTCTCTCTTCGATTCTCTCTCTCTGTTTCGGTTTCTCTCTCTCTGTTTCCGGCGACGGCAGCAACGACATCCTCTTTGGCTGGCGCCGCCACCCATCATCTCTCTTCCCACTCTTGTTTCCGTCTTTGGCCGTGTGTGTGCGTTAGTTGTGTGCTAGGGTTTGAGTTGCAAATAGTTGTGTGATGTGTTTTGGTGTGGGAGAACGGCTATGAGGGTGTGTTAGGTTAGTGGTTGCTGAGTGTTGTTAGGATTTAGGGTTGAGTGTAAAATTGGGGCTAATGTAGAATTAGAAAAAACTGAAGGGTGATGATTTAATTTAACAAAGTACATCTTAGGGGTGGTTTCATAAAATTGGGTTGTTACACAAACTCACGCAACAAACTGATAGGAGTTGGCTTTTTCTGTTTCTGGTTAACTGCAGCAGAAGTAGTTGAATCTGTAGGAGGTATATTCTCCTTCTAGTGACTGATCCTCCAACCTGCTTGTTCTGCTCGAATCCACACACCCCACTTCTCTTCAAGAACCTTACCAGTCACAGAGTCTTCTAAATACATGTTGCAGCTATGGATTACATGGCCAATAAATCCACAATAATGACAGAAATTTTCAATCCTCGCATACTTGAGTTGCATATTGAAAACTTTATCATTACTCCCAGAAATATTTAAATTTCTTCGGAAGGGCATAGTGACATCCAATTCAACTTTAACTTTGAGAATTCGTTCATCTCTACCTCGGATATGGAAGATATCAGTATCTAGCTAGAACTCGTCCTAGCACTCCTCCAATCTTTTCTGCCGGCATTTTTGTTTTGCAATGTTCTAGAACACCCCATAGTTGAATCTACATAGGCACCTTGATAAACTCTGTTTCTTTAATCTCCATATCAGCATTCCACCGTTTCAAATTCAAGATGTAATTCTTGAAAAGCCATGGTGATCCATTTTCAATTCATAATAAATCTGTTTCATTACTGAAGAAGAGCTGAAAAATATTTTCACCATGATGCAGGACATGGAAGCCATCAGGTTGTCTCCAAATGACTTGAAGAGCAGAATCCAAAGTACCTACACTGAAGCTACGATCCGATAACAGCTTGCCAATTAGGCTCTTGGAACAATTGGCAACATTTTCACGAATATTCTCATCATCAAACTTCACAACAGACTCCTCTAGATCCTCCAATCCATCGCAGTCTGCATGAGAGGGAGCAGCAAAGGTCGTCATGATAATCCACAATTGAACACAAGTGAAAAGTTCATCAAATTAGGATTACTCCTAACCCTAGCAGAGCACTCAGAAAACCCTAGTAGCAGGGCACTAATTACTTTTGATGAACAAATTATTAATCATTTGCCACACATTAAGGTCTATATCATGAGATAATTATATTTTTTGTTGTTATTTAATATATTATTTTATTATAAAAGGTTATTTTGGTTGAATCTATAAAATTATTATCCAATATTTTGACAGTCAAATGACCTATCCTATTGTCAGAACTTTAATCACAAGCGTGTCATCTGAATTCCATTATTTAGTACTTAATTTACATAAAGTCGATTTTAATTCATGTCAAAAACAAAACAAAAGACTCGATTTTAATTATACAGACATGTCCTTTTTAAGAAAGCAAAGTAATACATGATGTAACTTTCTATTATTTAAGGCACAAATTGATGTCAAAGTTTTAAATTTTCAAATTGGTGTCAGATGTATTTTATTAATGATAAAGTATAAGTAATAATACTTTTTTAACTAATAAATTAATAAATAAAAAATAAAATATTTGTAACCATTGTTTATAAAACGTCCACAATAAAAAAAATAGAACATATGAAATCTAAAGTGATCAATTTTGTACTTTTTATAAATAGAATATTTGAAACTTAAAAAAATAGAACATTTAAATTGTTGGCTTAATTAAATTTTTATTAATTACCTAACATTATTGAAAATATAATGAGTTTTTTTAAAAATAGAAATAAAAAAAAGTGACAAATGAAAGACAACAAGGTATTGAATCCAAAATAAGCAAGTTAAATTACATTACTAACTAGAAAGCATAGATTAGTCAACACAAAGAACGATACTTTTGCTTTGTCCATGTTTTCTTTCCATTCTTTACTCACCACCATCAAAGTTCATTCACTAAAAAAAGAATCCAAATGAGCATCCATACTTTGAATTCATTCCAAAATCTGAGAGAGAAGAAGACACAAAGACTTAATAATTATTTCATTCGATTTATTTTGTTTGTCTTCGCCATGCCAAGCAAGCTAAGGAACGCCATTGGAGCAGTGAAAGATCAAACAAGCATTAGCCTAGCAAAGGTAACAAATGCAGCAAATCTCGAAGTCATCATTCTTAAGGCCACAACCCATGATAAGAATCCCATTGAAGAGCGTTACGTCAATGAAATTGTGCAACTTGTTTCTTCCAACAAACTCTATGCAGCTGCATGCGCGCAAGCAATAGGCAAACGTATTGGTAAGACTCGAAATTGGATCGTTGCACTCAAATCTCTCATGATTGTTCTTAGAATATTCCAAGATGGAGATCTTTATTTTCCAAAGGAAATCTTTCATGCAATGAAACAAGGTGCTAGGATTCTCAACCTTTCGAACTTTCGAGACGATTCGAATTCTAGTCCTTGGGATTATACTGCATTTGTGAGGACCTTTGCTCTGTACCTCGACGAGCGCTTGGATTGCTTCCTAACCGGAAAGCTTCAAAGGAGATACACGTATTATCAAAACAACACCAAGGCTTATGAGAAGAACCAAATGAATAACAAGATTTCAGGTGATCAGGTAGTAGTAGGGATCAAAGACATGAAACCTACAATGGTTTTGGATAGAATTGGGAATTGGCAAAAGTTGTTGGACAGAGCCATTGGCACAAGGCCTACCGGTTCAGCTCGAGGGAACCGTCTTGTCCAGATCACACTCTACGCCGTTGTGCAGGAAAGCTTTGATCTCTATAAAGATATCTCTGATGGACTTTTTGTGGTTTTGGACAACTTTTTTCATTTGCCATATCCGGCGTGTGTCGCGGCTTACAAGGCTTGTGACAAATCTTACAAGCAATTTGATGAGTTATCTACTTTCTATGCTTTCTGTAAAGGTATTGGGATTGGGAGATCATATGATTACCCAACCGTGCAGAGAGTCTCTGAAGAGCTTATGGAGACATTGCAGGAGTTTCTAAAGGATCAAGCTTCATTTTCGACGAATAATGAAGGATACAAGCCTAATAACAGGAATCATCATGCAGGGTCAAGCTCATCACAGGATGGAACCGGCGAAAGGTTTTTCAAGTGTGGATCTGACTTCGGATCTCAACGTGCGTCCTTGGAAGACCTAATGAGTGTCACTGATGCTGCTTCGGTTCCGAGGCGATCACTTGAGAGAGAGACTGCTTGTTCTGATGGATCGGAGGATGATGAGAAACAATCGCAAATTGATGAGTCGGAGAGCACAACAACTGATATAATATGCTTCGATGATGATTTTCAGAAGCAAGAAAAAGAGAACCACACAGAACGATCTCGTAATGGCTCCAAGGACGGCTGGGAGTTGGTATTGGCGGACACAATAACTGCACCTGTAAAAACCCAACCAAAAGTGGCAAATGATTATGACTCATTTGTTAATCTTTTTGATCAACCTTTGGTGCCTACTCCTCCAATCCAATACAATCCATTTCTTGATGACACAAAAACTATGACTCCTCCTCATCCTTCTTTCATGGCCAATCCCATCCAACAAACTCATGCTAGTTTTAATAATGGTTTTCAAGTACCACCAACGTTTGAGTCATCAGTAATTCCTCCAACATTTCGTGCTCAGGATCCTTCTAATTCCATGGCAAATTTGGATGCAATTTTTCGTGAGATGAATACAAATGTGACATCAAAGCCAACCTTTGATTCTCAACATGTCATGGGAACTACAATGGCAGTGCCTCAAGATTTTCAAAATAGAACTTCCAGTGCAACACCAAGCTTCCAAGTGAATAATAATAGTTCATATGAAATTAATATAGCACCAACATTCAATGCATTGAGTTTCCAATCTACTACAAATCATAACGTGAATATGGCACAGAATATTCACAATTCAGTTGTGGCACCAACGTTTACAGCAACAGAGAGTAATGAGAGAGCATTGGCAACACCAAATGAGAATGATCCTTTTGAGACATGGCCCATTACCAACACTGTGGCAAAAACATCTGATTTGTCAAATCAAGAGCAAACTTTGTTTCAGCAGCAACAACTATGGTTGGCTCATCAAAGCAGGATAATGGCAAAGTATATGATGACATGAGTTTTCAGAATAAAAAAAAATAAGAATTGCAATTTTGCAGAACTTTTTTATTATAATAGATATATGATTATTTTTTTGACATAGTTTCATTGTCACCTTGTTTGTTTTTCATTTTTCTAAATAAAGGTCTCTCCTTTTATTGATTATTCATTGAGGTGTAATCTTAGTTTCACCTATTCGTGTTTTGCTAGTTGAATATTTCCATCATAGACTATAAATAACTTTTCTTTTTTTCTAAGAGAAGAAAGAAGTATTTTATTTGTGTATCTAAAAATGGTTTATATTTTAAATATGAGGAAATACTAAATATGTTAACTTAGTTGAATTCAAGAGTTTGGAAGCTTTGATGACCTAATGGTTCATCAACATTTAGGTGGATTTAGTAAAGTTTTTGATAAAGTTTGACATCAAGATTAACTTTTTCAAAATTGGTTCAGCTCCTCAAAAACTAAAAGATTAGTTAATATTACATTTTAACAAAAACTAATTTTACTCTTAGCTAACTAAATTCAATTTTATATTACTACAAGGTGTTTGTCAAAAGAACGATTTTAGTAAATATTTTGCATTGGAAGTAGTTGACACATGTATTTACCAAACATTATATATGTGATTTCTATTTATTGAAAGCCAATTTTTAATTATTTCACAAATTTTGAAATTTTTGAGTGACACAACATTACTAAATTCAATCTTAGTATATAATAATAAGCATTGTTCTAAGAGCTGGACCGATCGGTTCGACCAAAAAAAATTGAGAACCAATTACCTGATCGGTCCGGTTCAAGTGCAAAAATCGAATGGTAGAAAACCGATAAAAAAAGATCAAATCGGTAATAAATCAAACTGGTTAAATTGGACTAGTTTTTTGTTTATTTTTAATAAAAATAATAATAATAATATTATATTTTAAATAATTTTATATTATATTTTAAATTATTTCATTATATATTTAAGTAAAACGGCTTGATTATGGTTCGACCTCGATCAGACCTTTAAACCATTGAATCAATCACTCTACCGATTCAATGATCGATCTAATTATTGCAACCTTGATAATAAGTGTAATAACCTGTGTGATACACCAGGTTAAATTGAAATTGTAAGTTTTAGTTATTTAATTAAAATTAATGTGAATCTAATAAGATTAGTGTTGGGTTTGGCCTAATTAGATAATTAGGGTATAAATAAGAGTAGGAGCCTAGGAGGTAATAATTTGAGTATGATTAAATACAATTAAAATTCTAGTTTTCTCTTTGATGCTAACTAGCTAGAGTGAGATCCGCGCGGTGCGCAAAAGGAATTATTTTGGTGTGTAGATGAGACCGGATCTCGTGGATTTTTTTACAATAGAAGAAACGGGAATATCATATGAACTATAGTTTATTGACGAATCGAAATTTTTTTGGATGACCGGCGGATAAAGAATTTAGTTGTATTATATAATACATTCTAATTAAATATTATATTTTTTTAGTAATTAAATAATACGTAAACTAATCTCAAATTTAAAGTATTTTATATTAAAAATATCTTAATATTTATTGATATGAAATATTAAATAATAGTAGTAAAAAATTATATGCAACATGCTACTTAAATAGTCCAAGCAGTTTAGTAGTAAGAGAGCTATAAATATAGTAGTAAGAATGTAAGATGGTTATACATAATGCAACATGCATATATAAGTTAAATATGGTGTAATTTGAATATTTGTAATTGTTATTTTTTTTAATTACTATTGTAAAACTTCTGATACATATGTTTGTTGCATTTAAGTAGTATTTATGTTTTAATTGAATCAAAATAAGTAAGACTTTTTACCTTTTTTTTCTTATTCTTTTATTCAAAGATGATTGATTGATACTCATATGTTGCTATGTAGTAAGAATTGCTAACATGACATAGTTAGAAAGAGTAAAATAGTTTTATCTCATTGTATAAATAATTGGTATCAACTTTCATTTTATATATATATATATATATATATATATATATATATAATAGATTATAGGAATTTTCTTTCTTCTTTTATCTGAATTTATACAATTCTATGCACGTTGATATTATATGGATAAATTATACTTTTTGTCATCAATATTTAACAAAAGTTAAAAATATATCATTAAATTTTAATTTATTTTAATTTTATCCTTTAAATTTTTAATTTGCATTAATTTTATCCTTACAGTTAACTTTTTAATAGTTAATAATTAGTCAATTTTTTCTTTCAAATTTATCCCTATATCCTCCTCTTTTTTTCTTCTTCCTCCTTACTTTTTCTCTCTCCATAATTTTCATCACCACCACCGTACCACCCACTTCTTCACCACCATCCACTGTCACTATAACCCTCCACCAACTGCAAACACTATTCACTCAGCTCCCAACTATATATGAGACTATCATTCTACCACTACATCTCAATCATCACCATCTAAACAGTTATCCGACCTTGAAATTCACCACCATCAACAAACAACAACAATCACTCATAAACAAATTATCAAATCAATTTCAACAATAGAAACATGTTTGTTTTTTTTTTGTCAAGGAGGTGCCCAAAAAAGCTACCACAGCCAGACTCCTAAGCTAGACGGCTTCTGCGACCAGTGGGTCACGTCGATCTGCTCTCCCCGTTGAAATTGCTGTTATATCATCGCCGCACGGTGCCTTCGTTGCACGTCGAACTCGCTGGTCTCATCTCCATCACATAGTGGAGTCGTTTCAGTCATAGTGTGTGGTCGTCTCCCTTCCCATGATTCTCTATTTCGACACTACCCAATACCCATGTTTCTGTACTTTTCTCCACTACCCAGTGTGGTTGTGATAGCTTGTTAGGGATCCTTAGCTTTGAAAATTTGTTTCAATTGTTTGAGTAATTGACGTTATTGGTATTGGTAGTGAAATAAATGGATGGTGGGTGATAAACTGATGGTGAAAAAGTCGCTGCAAGTGATGATAATGAGAGAGAAAATATAAGGAAGAAGGAGACGGTGAGAATTAGGGATAAATTGGTAAAAAATGTTTGACTAATGGTTGACCAATAAATAATTAATAATAAGAGTAAATTTGATGCAAATTGAAAATTTGAGGAATAAAATTAAAACAAATTAAAACTTAAGGGTATTTTTGAAACTTTTGTTAAACATTGAGGACAAAAAGTATACTTTACTCATATTATATTCATATCAAATAGTACTTTTATTGAACACCATGCTTGATGATCTTCCCATGTTCAGCGGTGAAAATGGATATTGGTGGATCATTTGTGCGTGGAAGGACTGTAACGCGAAGGAAACATTGAAAGAGAAAAACTTTCGGGAGGTCACTAGAAAATTGATCAGATGTGATCTAACATAGTTTTAGCTTTGGCGGCGATGTAATCCAGTAGCACATTGGCCAACCTTTAAGATTTCATTCCCGCATCATTTCCTGAGACTTCAGATAAGTTTTACCAGAAATTGTTCTAAACAACATTTCAATTCAGAAATTGATTTGGAAGACATAAATTCAAGATCAAACTCAAAGAAAAACAAATCCAAAATCCAGCTCAAGAAATTTTAAATTTAGTCAAAATTCATTCACAACAACTCCAGCACAAACAAGCCAGATTCGTACAAACTCCAGATCAAGGCAATTCAAATTTAAACAATTTTCAAATTCGGATTCAATAGCAACAAATCCAGAAACAAGCGATGATAGTGGGATCCAAACATTACCAACAAGAAAGAGGAGGGAGTGACAAACAGACCTAGTAGCAACGAGATAATGCAAACCAAAGAAGATCAACAGTCCACATTTCAAATTGTTGGTGGCAGTTGGAGAGAAGAACATAGGCAGAGCCGCTGAGGATGGTGCCGCCGCAAAGAAGAAGGTAGAGGTTACAAATCTAGACAGAGGCGCCAATATATAAGAAGACGTAGCTTTGGATCTGATAACGGCGAAGACATGAGAATACTTGCGTCGTCGCATTCCCTCACTTGTGGTCAAGCCAGCACCACTCATGGCAGTTGTATTCCTTGAGAGTGAAAATAGACGATGTGAACAACCAATGGAGGAGACCACACACACCGACTGTAAAGACGTTATTGGCATGGTATCACTCTTCGGCTAGTTGCGGATTTGGAAGGAGGCAACGAGAACACCACAAAGAACGACCTCGAAGGAAGGAAGAGAAGGAGGGACGTGAACTGCAAAGTGGTCCTCCCGAGCATGAGACTTAATGTAATGAGCAATTGTTTCTTTGGTATGGTGCTGCGTAAAAGCAGACATTGCAGAGAGAGGATGCAACAAATGTGGGTGATTAGCTCTCGAATGGAGGTAGTGTGCTCCTAGGAGTGGCTCATTTTTAAACTTGTATTTCCCATCAATCTTTGCTCACTAGTTGAATTCCCCCTTCTGGCTCCTAAAAATTAAAGCTAAATTGTGATGCTAGTATCGTAGAGAGTTTGAACTCTACTAGTAATGCACTCCTAAGACCGATTTAGAATTTTATTGATTCCAAGGAAAACACTAGAAAGCGTTGGTAGATAGTTCTAAATCGGAAACTAGGAAGCAACTCAAATTTAGTATGAAAAAGTGTCACAATTAGAATTTAAAAATCCGATAGTATTTTTTCTTGAGTCGTTCTTTCTAGGACTTGAGATCAATACAAATGGATCAAGCTTAGTTAGGAATGAACGGAGGATTTTGAATGTTCAACTATCAACTAAGAGGGCGAGAATATAAATAAGAAAACAATTAAAATGCAAAAAATTGTAAAATAAGCAAGTAAATGAAGCGAAAAATTAAATTGCAAAGAAGTAAACACTGCAATTGACGGTAAAAAAAACCAACTAAATCAAGTGAAATGATGAATATTCAAATGCGAGTTAAATATCAGATTGACCCCTAAAATATGGGGCTACGATCAAATTGGCCCCCGAAATTTAAATGTTAATAAATTGGTCCCCCATTTTTACAAATATGACTCACATTGGCCCTTTTAAGGTTGTCCGTAAGAAAAACGCTGATTTGACAGTTAATTGTCCACGCTAAATTCTAATAAAATGACGTCGTGATATGTTCGTGTCAACAAAGTAACAAAATGATGTCTTTTGAGAGTAAAAGAAGTTAAAATTTATCTATCATTGCGTTCTGTGAGAGAGATTTTAACTTCCTTTGGCCTTAAACGATGTCATTTTGGCACTATAATGACGCCAACAGATCATAACATCGTGTTATTAGAGTTCAACATGGACAATTAGCGGCTACATCAGCGTTTTTTTTACGGATAACCTTAGAATGGCCAATATGAGTCACAATCGTAAAAGTGAGGGACCAATTTGATAACATTTGAATTTCGGGGGCCAATTTAATTGTAGTCCCAAATTTCAGGGGCCAATTTAATATTTAACTCATTCAAATGCACTTAAAAAGGGCATTTACTTGGGTTTGCATGAGGTGCACTATCTTTGTCACTTTGATGAAAGTCAATACAGTCTAGTTAACTCCAATCCATTAGTCCTAACCAACTTGTTAATACACATGACTAGCATTAGTGGAAACAATATTAATGCACCTTAATCCATAAGTTTTAATCAAGCTAAATTAATGAAAGTCTAGCGTCAATTGAAATCAAATTAACCTAAACTACTCTAACTTATCATCCAATTAGTGCCAAAATGATTCAAATGCATTCAAACATTCAACGCTAGTCTATGGAACAAAAATCTATTCCATAATTAATTTAAATATTTTATCAAACACTTGATGGGCATAGAAAGAAAACATCATAAAATATTAAAGAAAATGCAAAGAAAAAATACCAACTACTAGACATTAATAAAATAAACTAAATCAACTCAAATTAAATACTTTATTCATGAAAATACCTCAATCATTCATTAAATCAAATCAAAATTTATTATTCATAGAAATTGCTTTTTCTTTTGCTTTTTTTAAAAGCATCACATTGTTGCCTTCTTAAAAAAGCATATAATTTATTTTTTTAAATAAAAATATTTTTCTAAAAAATCCATCTAAATAATACAAATTTAATAAAATTAGTTAAAAAATTGAAAAGAAAAATTAATAATAAAATTAAGTAGAGAATGGATTCAAACAACAATCAAAGGTAAATCTAAAGAGGCATTGAAAATTGGAAACTAAATTCTAAAGAAGCTTCTCTCTAGAAAAACTATGAACTAAGAACCTAATAAAAATCTCTACAATGAATTCTAATGGGAGTCCTCCTTGATTCCCCTTGAGTGTGTGAGTAGTGTCACCACTCGTTTCCCCTTCATTTGGGCCTCCTAAACATCAACCATAATCATGTAGTTATTACTTATTGACCCTCCCAAAACCCTCCCAAAACCCTGATCCTTCTACTCCATCAAACTCATCTGCAGAAATATTGCTACATTCCACGTAGAAGACTTTACAAGCACAATCAAGACAAAGAAATGGTGAAGAAGCCATGGAAAATCATTCCCAGACCCCTCCTTGAAACAATCCTTAAAAACCACGCGCAGCACCATCGCGTCCATCAGCCTCTCATCCTCCACGGCCCCAGAGGCGTCGGAAAAACAACTCTCCTCCTCGACCGTACCTCCCCCCTTCCCTCTCTCACTTTCCGCAATTTCACTCTCTATTTCCTTCTTCAATTCTTCGATTCTTTGCAGGTTTGCTCACTGACTGGAACAAAGCTCCTCACCTCACCGGCTATGTCGACTTCGCCGAATCCGTTGAAGGCCACCGCCCCTCCCACGGGCAGTTGTTCCCGTGGGGCTCGTGGTCCACCTGCCCGCCGCCTTCTCTCTCCGACTGCCGAAAAAGCCTCGAAGAATGCCTTGAGTCCATGGCTGAAAGAGGTGTCCGGATGGGCACCATCACCGCTCAGCAGGTATTTGCCACTCTCAACAAATCCCACGGCCTCACGGCGGCTCTGCGCCGCGTTTTGATAGCCGGCGGCAATGATTCGAAATCCCCTGTCCCTAACAAGAGGGGGGCCTCACCCGCCCTGCTGTGGGACCGGGCAATCTTCACGATGTCGGCTCGCTGCGGTGATGCTGAGATAGACAGAATTTTAGGGTTTGGGGAGAAGCGGAAGATTGCCTTGTCTATGGAGGAGGCTTCTTATTTAAAGGAGGCGGTTGTAGCGCTGAAGCTGGCAAAGAAGGTGATCGAGGTTAAGCAAGGGTGGAGGGCGAATGCCATTGCTCATATGAACCGGACCGGCACGTTCTCAAGGAGTTTGACGCATTCTTCCACTGATTGGCCTTTTTTATTGTTGGAGCTGTTATCTCAAGCTGCTGAAATTGACCATTTCCAGGTATTTAAAGAAAATTATGCAATTCAATGATGGAGTAGATTTCTCTGGTTAGACCATTGTTACATGAATTCAAGAATTAGGTTGTGTATCACATACCAATCCGCATGTACCAATTCACAATTCATCTGTGTACTGGAAAGCCATATGTATAATTTCCATATAAAATATTTTACATGTGGTGTACCGTATACCATTCCCATACCCGAACCTATTGCATTCCATCTAACTATGGCTAGAATTGCACACTCAGGCTGTTTATCTATTGAACAAATAATTCAAGTGGATTTTTCATGCTTTTGTATAGTGCTTCAAGATTTATAATCTTTCATAGTCACTTGCAGCCAAAGCTAGTTCTTAACAATATTGAAGTTTTAAAGCATGCTACTGTAAATGATGATATATCAGTTAAAGGACCACTGTATCATGATAGTCTGATATGGCGTATAATTGCTTTGGGTGCAAATGAGCGTTGTCTGCCCGTGATCTTGGTGACATCTGACAGGTGATTTTCTATATTTCGGATTTACTTCCTTTGCCCCTTTTAATGTTGTCAAGAATAGGTATAAAATATTTTTTGTAACTGTAAACTATCACTGGACTTTAATTAAAACCTTTTAGCTGTTCCGGCTCCAAATTTTATGGCTATGAAACTTGCTTTCTTCCAAAATGAAAAGTCAGCTTCAGAATTTCAGAAAAAATGCACTTTGCATATTAATTTACATTGGCTGATGAGGTGGATTCTGCAAAACAAGCATAAATGGATTGTTGAATTGCTGCAGGAATCGTTAGACTTCATTAAATTGTGTACTATTGAATTCTCAGATTTTCAGGAGCCCTTAGATAATAGGAGTCTTTTTATTACTTTTATTCATGGAATGTGCTGGAATTTCATACTCAACTCCACAGTATAAAGTTATATAATATGGGAAATGGAAGAAAATGACGCAAAGTACATTATCAAATATTTGTACTAGAATAGAGCAGAAACAATTTCTAGTATGTTTCCTTTGCAATTCAGAGCTTTTGTAGCAGACACAATCTTTGTGATGGTTTTAGTTGCAGTGGATTATGGTTTCTGTTGTAGGAAGTCATATATGAAAGAAAGAGTTATTTAATTTTTGGTTCATGCTATGGTGCCTATACAACTTTAGCAACACTTTTTCACTTAAAAAGTATTGCTAAAATTAAAGTAATTTTTACTATTTAACAATGCTTTTTAATTTGAAAAATAAAAGTTAAAAATGCTACCAAAATGTAAAAAAACGTGTTACTTTAATTTTAGCAACACTTTTGAAGTGTTGCTAAAGTTGTATAGCTACGGTAGCTACCGTAACCATAGACTCCACCATATAATTTTTATGTTCACTTGAGTTTTATTTGGTTTAGTCAGTGGTCTAAGCTGATCTCTATCAGCTACATTCAACTACTTGGTTCATTGCATTTTTATGTTGTGTTTATGGGTCCATGGTTATTTTCATCATACAGTCTAGTTTATGACTTCTCTTCCCTCTACCTTTTTGTTTCCTAATCTTCCTGAATTTCATTTAATATCTTCACTATACAGAATATCTTGCATGGACCTTTTCCATTCTACTTTGTCTTATACTTTGTTGTTTGCTTCAGCTACTATTCGTATGACGCATTCTTGGAATTCGGATATAAGGATATATTCATATCACGCGAGGTACTTGGATAACTACTCTCTCTCTCTCTCTCTCAATACACACACGAGTGCGCACACAGAGGACCCAGAGATTAAATGTTGGAATTAGGAACTAGATATGTGAAGACAAATGTTCTTGTTTTCAGATATTGTTCAGTTGAGCATTGAGTCATTGCCAATGAAAAGTAGGAATAATCTGCAGCATTTTTTTTGAAATATCTCTCCATCTCTGCCTTATTCTCTGTGTATTAAATGAAATATAGTGATGGAGTATATTAAATTTTTATTTAAACCTTAAAAAATGAAATATCAAATCAACACTTGCTGATAGATCTTCTCTGTTTTGTTTGTTACAGACATAATTCCCTTTCTTTTATTCTTCCCTTCCTTCCAACCTATCTTTTTTCACATGCTGAAAGCAACCCTTGCCCTGTTTCTGCCAATAGTCTTTTTATGGAATCAATGAGATTGTAACAGGATTTTTTTTGACCCTTGTCCTGCTTCATTGAAGTTTTATGCATGTTTCAGCAGAAGAAGATCACTACCCAATTCTTGCCAAATCTGTTTATAAACATGACTCTGCATTTTACATTTTTGCTGAAACTTTGTGAGAAATGCACTGAACTCATGCAAGAAGAGCTTTCTGAAGTAGTCGTAGATATCACATGTACTAGGACATTAATGTCTTTGCCTAAACTTTGCTAAGGGGGAAGGAAGAGTGATTAAGGTGTGCTTTGTAGATTGAGGAATTCAATATTTTAAGTAGATCATTCCTAAGGCTGGTTTGGGATTCTCATTTTTTTTTTCTTTTTTTAATTTTAATCTTCGGATTGTTCTCTCTCCTAGAATTTCTTTTAAAGAGATGGTGTCCCCTTTTCTGTAGCAGTAAAATGGTGCGTTTTTTATTATGTATAGCTTCGGAATAGAGATGGATGGGTAGAGAGAGAATCTGCATGAATTGAGATCTATCTGTTACAGAGAATTATACATACAGCTAGATTTGGGTAGCAATTCAACAGTGGTGTCTATCTGTTTGTGATCTTTTGAGCAAGCTATACATGAATTGAATAGTAAATATTGTAATCACTACAGATGCTATAGTTGGTAGTGGGGGGTTAAACCCCTGTGCGTAAATCCTTGATAATACTTTATCACGTGACTTCCTGTCTGGACTTTGGTTATGAAGTCAAGATGAGTTTTTCTGTATGTGTGGGAGCTTTTATGTATTCTGACAATGATGTATATCCATTTTATATCTGTTTATGACCTCTAATGTTTGTCATATATTCTTTAATTTATATCATTAATTCAATGATTTTTTATTGGCAGACCTTTGGATGGACTCAACAGGAAGCTAAAATGCATATGGTCCCTGATTATTTCAGTCATAAAGAAGTGAGGATATTACTTTTTACCTCAGATAAATTTAATGTTATCTTGTTGTTTAAGTTATATATATTTTTGCAATTTTAACTTGTGGTTCCTAAATGTCAGTGGAATGTAATTGCTGAGGTACTTGGGCCAAACCCTCGACATCTCTCTGAACTCTATGCACTTAAGCAAAGCAAATATTATCAAAAGTAAGAATTATTTTACATTGTTTAATTTATTGTTGTCATCTAATATGTAGCCTGAGCAGTAGTTTACCATTGGGCGCTTGTAAGTGCTTTATGTTATTGTGTAGCTGCATAATCCTTACATCTACCTGTTGCTGTATGTCTCAGTAGTTGATGTTTTTTTCTAAACTGTAGGATAACGGAAGACAAGGCTAGTACTTTTGAGGATATTGTAGATGCATATTTAGCGTATTTGCAAGTAAGTTCCAAATAATGAGCATGGGATACATCTTTCTTGACCTTATTTGTTTATTATAACTGAAGGGAAATGCTTCTTATGTTCAGTGAAATTGCTTGTGGGTATGTATGTCTGCTTGGGTCAGATCTTCCCTAATGTAGGAATGTTGGTATCTTTTTCTTTAGTCTCTATCCTCAAGGAAGGAGAGAAAAGAAATTATAGCAGCTAAAATCTGCCCAAAAGGTCTCCAAAATGCTATTTCTTTTAAGCACAATGATTGGATGGATCAATCGGGTAGAACTGCTTTGCTTGATAGGATGCTGGAACTTTATGTTAATAAGCATCTCTTTAACATAATCTTGTGCTTGAGTGTCATTATGTATGGCATTTAAAGTGATCAATGTGGGTTGGACACTGTAGGGCAAGTAATCTTCTGTTGAAGGGTTGAGAATTTGGTTACAGAATCTACTTTTCAATCTGGGACAGCATTAGTTGTGGGGCCCAACAACTTGATTTATTCGGTTTTGGGTTGTTACACTGAATTTTCATGAGGTTAGGCAATATTACACACATCATTACCTAACCTTCCATGAGATTTAGTTTATTTTATTTTTAAAAATTTTCCAAAGACCACCTGATGTGGTGAGTCTTAGCCCTTTGCCCAGGGCTAACAGCTGGACATAGGATGTTTTCCATGTCTAAGGTGGGTAAACAAGTGAGCTTAGCTCGTAGCCGGTAGGGTTTGTTGCTTAAGCCGGGTAAATTTAGGCTTAGGAAAGATAGTTTACTTTCTTGTTTCTCTGTGAAGATACCTCAACGCAAGGGTTGGGGCAAGACAGCAATGAGTAGTTCGCTCCAGGACTCCACCCCTCTAGAGCTGGATGCCGGTCGAGATGGAGCTGGATTCGACTCCACCCACATGAGATATTAATTATATGACATTTGTTACCTTTCAATTTTTTAAAAAATTTGACACTGACCTCCCTTATAAACACAACCCTAACTGCCACTCATTTTGTGTCCAATGCAAAACAAGGGATTTCATATGTAATTTATTCTCTGGTGAAGTCAGTACCTTTAGTTTTTTGGGTGTGATAAAGTCCTATGTACGGTGTATTCATCATCATTTGAGAAAAGACTAATAGAAAAGTAAAGGGTTCATCAGCTAGGAGACCAAGAAAAACTCTCAATGAAGCCAATAAAATTGATTCAGATTGAACTAGCATTTCTGGAAACATTGTTTATGACTGATATAATTGACATTGTTCGATCCATGAAGGACGAAATTAATGGGAAAAAATACTAGTTAAATTGGAAAAGACAGCTACCATATTGTATACTTGACCCGTATATGGTTTTTATGGGAGAGAATTAGAAACAAAAAGAGTATTTTGGAAAGGAGTATTTTAGCTAACTCTGTCAAGTTGGCAGACTAGTGGTGTATGCACAATTTTATTGTAGGTTAGTGGTGAGAGGTTAGTTAGGAAGGTGGGAGAGAGTGAGGAGATTATCCCACAAGTTGGAAATAGAATTTAGGCTAGGAGAGTGAGTCTTTTGAAGGATCGGAAACTATTGCTGCAAGCTTCAGTGTTAAATACATTCTTGAAGGATGAGGTTTGCACCCCATTGGTGCGGATCAAATCCGGAGGTTTTCTACTATATTTGACTGTTCTATTCATCCCCTTGTAATGGATGTATAGATATTATTAACATATAGAGGTTACTGTCCAGAATATGTGAATGATGACTTTATTATATACCTTAGAGAAAATATATCTTCAGTCCATTTTAGATTTAAACATTATCCAACTTCATTCAGATTATTGTCCTGAATCCGGCGATGGATAGAGCATTGGAGATCTTGCAGAAGTTTGCAATCGATGTATGCAATGGAAAGGTTTCAAAAGACAGATTACGTTTTGGTGCCCCTTGGAGGCGTCCACCACAAGTTGATGATCCTAAATTGTGCATGGAGTGGGCAAAGCTTCAATTAATGGATTTTGTTCAAGCTCTTATCAACACAGAATTTGGGGTAAACTTCCCTAATTCTCTAAGTTTATATGCTGCCAGTATGTTATTACATCAGTTCTATCGAAAAATTAAAGATATGTACACATGGATATGAAATTGCAAAATCAAAGAATGGTGTCCCAATTCTATTTGTTAAATAAGTATATTTTGCTTGAAATGTTGATGGTGGAGAGGAAAAAGAAGCTTAATATTAGCATTTTAATATATTTATTTGCATTTAAAACTGAAGGCTTTGCTTAATTTATTTTAGTCAAAAGGGGAAATATTTAACAGCAAAAATGCCATTTGAATAGATAATGATTGATATTATTATTACCTTACTTATGTTTGTTTGCATGATTTTGTCTTTTTCTATTTTACTTGTTATAAATTTTTTGTGGTTTTTGTGGGAGAAGGGATCGAGAGGGGGGTTTTCCTAGTTCCAACCTAGGCTGTAAAATGATATACAAACACATCCAATATTATTTCTTTTAGATTAATGAAACTCCACTGATCTTCTTTGAAAGAATCAATCTTTATCAGTATTTATAATTGTAGTTGACCCATTAATTAGAAAAAATAATATTGCCTTTGATACTCATTAATTATAGATGTATTTTATTTTATGAAAATATTACAGCTGCTAAATGGGTTTTCCTGTCTTTTCTTTTTCCACTAATTTTGTTCTTTAAATAAATCAGAAAAATTTAGAGAAATCTTTTTCCCTGTTTTCCCCAAGTGCTTAATGTGAATATTTTAGTTTCCACTTATGGCCTTGTTGTCATTGTGTTGATAGTTGACAACCAGTGATTGAACAGCACAGCGGAAACTTGAATAATAATATTGATGTAATCGATATATAGACAATATACTTACCCTAGTGGCAATGAAATCTAAATATTCAAAACGATCAGTAACGAAGCATTATCAATGGAGTTGCATATTTTAACTAATGGAAAGGCACTGCTCTTTATTTATGTTAACTGATCCTGTAAAAATGCTCTTAAATTATAATATACTAATGAAACTATTCATGTTCTTCCTACAGGTTAATTACCGGATAGATTATAGCGAAGAAATATTTGACGACCCGGCTGCTAATGCATTATTGGAGGTACTTAATCTTTGTTCCTATGCATTGTATTTCAGGAAAGACCAGTGGTCTTTTCAAGATCTTTCTTCCTAGTTAAGTTATTCATTGATCTCATGGTCAGATTCTTTGGAGTTTTCCCTGCCCATCTTTGACAGTATTTATAAAATTTCTTCCTTTAATTATTTTTATTTTATATTCTGTTGTCTCTTATCAAGTGATTTTTATGTCTAATTTTTTATTTGAATCCAAAATGGTCTTATTTTTATTAAGCGACATCTACTTCAAAAAATTAGGTAAAGCACAATTCATGTGATTTTGTCATTTTGAATGGCTTTAGCTCTAAGCCTCTAACTGTCATCAAATAAATGGGCAATCCAGGATTTTGTTCAATTTTCGGAGTCTCCAAAGGAGGCTTGAAATTCTTGATTTCATTGTCTCTTAAGTGGGATAAATAAACCTTGACTACAACCCCCTAGGATTCCAAGCTATTTTCCCTTGCATTACAGATTCAGCCGTCACTCTCTCCCTTGCACTTCAGTACCTCTCCACGTTTGGGTTATTTATTCTAACAATTCCAATAAAATAGAATTGGATATAATGAGTTGGTGATCGGAATGTATATGAGTAGAAGTTTTAGGTTGGTAGTATGAATGCCTTAAATTTGTGAAAACTAGTCTTAAATTCATCAATATCATGTGTTCTAAGAAACTTCGTAAACGTAAATCTGTTTCTTAATTTTTTTTCCCACTGTTTTATTGTAGGTTGGGTTGCTTTATGCTCAACGAGATCCGCCCTTCCTTCGTCCAATATCTAGAGGAATCGAGAGGTGTATAGTGAGATGGTAACGAATTCTCTAGTCTAAATCTAAATATCTGATTATGAACTTGAAAAGATTAGTATCCTTATTTAAACTGTTATATGTTCTGAAGGCATGTCCAGCAGCAGATGCAGCTGAGGTTCCCCAACACAATTCGATTTTTGTGCCACAGAATATTTCGCGGACGTTACTATCGCCATTTGATGGTACAGCCAGGCCACAAATACTAGAGCATGAGAGTAGAGGTAGTCAATGTAGCCAAAGGCAAAAGTTGCCATTGCGGCGTTCGTAGGTCCAAGGCTAGAAGTGTCAGGGTGTATGGCTAATTAAAGAAAGGCTCTTCATATGACAGTTTTGAAGTAAGCATATCAAGCTAAAAGGCCCCAGAAAAATTCATTGAGCATGTGCTGGAGGCATTCTATTCTATTGGATTTATAGTTCCCTTTTGAAAGGGTAGTTACCCTTGATAGATCCCCCAATAATAAAGCAAATCATTCAAAGACAAGAAGAGGAGGCAATCTGGTACCTGCTGTTAAATGATGTAAATTTATTTATTTTTTATTTTTAAATTTCTTTTAGTCCAATTCTGATTTATTTCTGCATATTAGATGACTGGTTTTTTTATTTCGTTATTGGGATTGAACCTATGTATAAGTATAGCTGAATAGAATCACCTCGTTCCTTCTCCATCACACAGGAGTTATTTGACTCTAATTGGAGGTGTTTTCAGAAGAAATTTACCCAAAACCAACCACACAAGCCATGCAAGTTTTAGTTTCAATGGACCCAAAGAATGTAGATCCAGTTGCTAACCTCAAGCCTCAAGGTCATAAACATTATGTTTAATAAGATAAGATAAGATGTATCAATGATTTTTTTTTAAGAGAACATAATTTTATTTAAATAAACCCAAATGGCACTTATAGCAGAAAATATCAATTTTCGCGGGTTGGGTTGGGTTGGTTTCGGTTTGGGATAAAATAAGAATTGAATTGATTAAATTTTAATTAGTTTGAATTGGTTTGGATTTTAGATTTTCAGTAAGTGGGTCCGAATCAAACCAAACCGATTAAATCTTTGCTGGATTGGTTTGGATAATTAGATATTCGATTGAAAATAAAATTTTGGAAAAAGAAAAGGAAAACATTTATACTAATAACAAAAAATTAATAAAATGTAATATATTATCGAATTTATACTTTAATAAATATAATAATTTGAGTTAAGAATAAAATTGTATATATATTATTATAATTTATTATTTTTTAAATTAATATAAACATTATTGAGTAATCGGGATGGTTCGGATAGTGTGAATCCAAAATAAGTACCCAAATTGATTAAGGTCGGATTGGTTCGAGTCCAACTCTAATTGTACTCGATTATTCTTCAGAGATAGAACCGATATAATGGAGTTAATTTGGATTTGGTTGAGTAGTTGGATTATCTGTATCCGTGAACACCCCTAATTTTCAATACAATTATGCGTCGAAAAGAGAAAGATACATATCTTATATGTTGAATTATGATTTGGTAGCGCAACCTTCAATTACTAAAAATCTTAACGGATAGAAACAAGAATATTGAATCCCTTTTGCATCTTTACGGACACAACGCATACAGATACAATTTCTTCTTTTCCACATAAAAGAAAAAAGATTTTCAAATCTGAAGCTTTAAATAAAAACATGTCCATATGGTGATCCTCCTTAGTTTTCATAACAACTTCATCCATTATAGGAGTCACATTACACCATAATAGGAGAAGTATCACAAAAGGGGTTATTCAGGATCCTGATTTGGATATCTGATTTGGAAATACAAGGAAAAAATATAATAGAAAGGAATAACAAGACAAGGAGAGAGGAAAACAGAGAGTGACGGTCGTGGTGGATGAACTGGTGGTCTCCGGATCTGGAAAGGCGGTGGTTTGAGGGTGGAGACATAGATGTGGCTAGAGGGAGAAGAAAGAAAGGGGTGAGGGAAAAAGAGGCGAGAGTTACCACTATATAAAAGAGAAGAGGGGATAAGAGGAGGCCAAGGAGGGCTCCTGCCAGGTTGAGTGGCGGCGACCCTCCATCAACGTAGGGTTTGGATTGTTGCCGAGATAGAGAGAAGAAAGGGCGCACAGTAGATAGAGCATTATCACTTTTATGCTTATTCTTATTAGGGATTTCGACTATTTGAGTTCCTTAAGTTTTAGCCGAAAATCAAAGTCGTCCTTAACATTTTTTTTTCCAAAATCGTCCGCAAAGTGTAATTTGAGATTGCTGCATTTCTTCCTAACACTAGGTTAGGGATTTTAATTTTGATCATTTCTAGGTTAGGAAGTTCTAAAAAAATATGAATTATCATTTAACAAAATAACAATTAACTAACAATAAAATGGTAAAAATGGTGGTTTTAAAACAAATTAAAACCTTTGAGTTATTTTGACAAAAAAAAAAGAAAAGAGTTTAGAATCAATTTGATTTTGATCCCAAACCTTTGTACTAAAGAAGTAGTTATCCTATAATAAGTTAATTATTGTGATATATCACTGTAAAAAGTAATATATTTTTTTTTTCATTTTAATATATCTCCCCGGATGTAATAAAACTAGTTAATCAAATAAAATAAAAGCTACTTGACAAGATGATCAACTTTATCGTAAAGAAATTTGAGCAGATCCTCTCCCCCTTCCTTTATAAGCAAGCAATTGTCTTAACATGGCAAATATTAATGTGGAACCTTAAGATCGAATAACTCGTTTTCCATTCTCTATCATCTCTTCCACCAAAACACAAGCTTTCATAGCATTGCCGTTTTCACACAACTCATTGACGATGATTGAATAAGTATACAAAGTTGGGGCAAACTATTTTGACTTCATCATATACTTTCATATTTTAAGACCCATCTCTAGTTCGTTTTTTTTTCAAACATTTTTATCAACATTATATACGTGTCGGAGTCGGTAACCAAGCAATTGTCTTAACTTGGCAAATGTGGAACCTCATGATCGAATAACCCGAATTCCATTCTCTATAATCTCTTCCATCAAAACACAAGCTTTCATTGCCATTTTCACACAATTCATTGACGATGATTGAATAGGTATATAAGCTTGGGGCAAACCATTTTGACTTCATATACTTTCATATTTTGTAACACCCCAAAACCGATCAACCAAGTCGCGAGCATGTTTGACCAATTTTGAAGCGCTACAGACAGACAGACACGACTCCCAGGTACTAAATCCGAAATACATAACCGTTCGAATTGTATATATGAATAAATATCGTTTCTTATACATAAATAGAGCCAATATCTTTAAGATACAACACTTTACATTATATTAAAGTAGAGGTACATATACATAACAAACTAGGTTCAATGACCTTATGACAGAACCTGCGAAGCTTAGGTTCACCGACTACCCCGAACTCTAACCTATACACCGACACCTCTAGTTCTCCAAGACATGCAGCGGAAAACCTGACTTTCGGAGAAGACTAGACACACGGATATCTTCACGGATGCTTCGCCAACTTTCCAAGCTTGAACCTGTACCTGAAAAGTCTGATAAATATACGGAGTGAGAATCCCCAACCCATGGATTCTCAGTACGGAAGGAGCGCCAAACCTACAATATTTATTCTAGTCGGATTACTCGAGGCATTCCTATATCTTTCATTTAGCCATATAGTTTAGTTACTCCTAAGGCCAAATACAAGGCTCTACCAATTATTCATCATTCCCTCTCGTTGCCTAAGTCCTACATTCCTTAGTCTAGCCATCAGAACACAATAGATATTCAACACACAAACACTCATCACAAACAGGCAATGCAAACAAACAACAATTAGCAAGTAATGAACAATTAGGCACACCCAAACAATGTCAAACAAATGCGGATGATGCATGCCTATTCCTGCAGGCTACGGTGAGCTCACCCGGTCGGTTATCATAGCCAACCCGACCGATCCAGAACTAGCACTAGATAACCATCGTTCGTACTTCCCCGGAGGACCATTCTTCCCGGCCCCGATCATTTATGATCTTTCATCTCATCAATATATATATATGGGGGTTCCCTTCTCTTTTCAATGACTAGAGCCCTAGGTTGGTAGCCGGGACGCTGGCAGAAGGCCCCCTGCCGCTACCGTAAGCCGCGACGTTAGCTCTTGTCCCACGTGGAAACAAGAACCCCACAGGCACTTACTACTCCCGATGGTCCGTTGTTGCCATAAGCCGAGTCGATAGCCCTTGCGGCCCCTCTTGATACCTAGGCTCACGGTTCTTAATTTGTAAAACAAGGGTATCAAACATACATGAGATGTAACCGCTTCATTCACCATCACTCAACCTTTGAAAACCAAGTTCTTTCTCTTTAGAATCGATTCGGAAGAGGGAGAATCGATTCTGAGGGCATTTTGAACGTTAAATTTGAAAACAGAGTGAAAACGAATCGGTTCGGTGACCAATCGAATCGATTCGATCCTAGTCAGTTCATGAAATTTTGAATGTGGAGTCGACTCGAAGCCCTGCCGAATCGATTCAAGAGGCAAGTTTTAAAATTCTTTAGCCTCTGTCAAAATACGAATCGATTCGACATGACCTTGAATCGACTCGATTGAAAGCTTAACAAATTTTATTTAAGGCCACGAGATTTGAGTCGATTCTAAACAGTCACGAATCGATTTAAGATGGGTAGTTTTGGCCTCTGTGCAAATACGAATCGATTCACCCCACAGGTGAGTCGACTCAATACTCACAAAAATCCTTAAACACGTTCCAAAAGGCTCAGTGAATCGACTCGGATGCCACCTGAATTGATCCACTGCAGCTAAAATGTGTGTTTTTCCCAAAATTGAATTTAAAACCAAGTTTTGCACAAAGAACCATAATTCATCCCTTCAGAAATCATTTCTTAGAAACCTTTGCCTCTTCCAAAAATCCCTCATTTCATTTAAAATCGTTTTCAATCATCAAATTCGTCCTCAATCACTTCTCTTTGAAAACATCCATCTCTATTCTAATCACCTCATCATCTCGCCCCACGGGCCTTACTTCATCACATAGTTTCCATGTCATGTATAACCCTCTAGTTAATAAAACAATAATAGGCACGAGGCCTCAATCACAACCAACATATGCATACTTTGACTATCATACAATCATCATCATCAAAGCACATATTCACATAGCACATATCATCAATATTTTTCCTATCGTATTTCTCAATTTGTTCATTCCCATATTAATCTAGCTAGGTCCAACTAACCTAGATAATTACACTAGATTAAATAGTGTAGACTTGAATCTAAATCCGTACCTGGACGCTAAGCTCAATGTATGCACGCGATCCTTGGTCGCGCCATCGAACATCCAAGCACAATCAATTGTTGTTCTCATGCTCAACCAACTATTCCATCCTCCAATTATCCACATTTCCTAGTATCTACAACATACTCACACAACATGCAAAATACAACACAATCAACCATTATCCCACTAATTAAAACTAAGGACTAGGGTTGGAAACGTCTCACCGGAGGTACCCAAGCTTGTGGGCATCGATCACCAAGCTCTAAAATGTACTAGATCATCACCTAATTCACAAAGACTCGAAACATGCATGAAGGTTAAGCCAATTTCGAGCAGAATTTTGGATGGAAGAAACGAGTTGGGATATGGCTTACCCATGGTTTGCATGCGTGATAGATAGAAAGAGGGTGACAAGAGCTTCGCGTAGCCGCAAACCGTGCGTCAATCGTAGATCTGGATCAAAAGTTATCGCGACCGGAAGTTGACATGAGTGGCGGAAGAATTGATACGAATCAATTCTTCAACCAACTCTTCAGCAACTCTCTCTCTTTTCATCGAGGAAGAGAAGAGTGAAATGGCTGAATGGTTATGCCATTCTCTTTATATAGCCACTAACGAGTGGTAGTTTCGTAATTTCGCGGTTTGGTCCGGTTCGGGCCAAACTTTTAGCGAAGGTGTTCGGTTTCGCGCTCAAAATATTATTTATCCCTCTAACGTGTGTTCTCGTCCATTCCTCATTGTACTCTGTAATACTCAATTTACTTTGTACGGTTGTGGTCAAAAATCACGGGGCTCACATATTTTAAGGCTCATCTCTAGTTCGTTTTTTTCCGAACGTTTTTTATCAACATTATATAGGGGTAAGAGTCGGTTTCACAAGACTTAACCATCCTACGGAAGAACTTAAAAGCTATATTATGTGCAGTCTATGAAGCACGGACACTTCGCTGAATTGGTATGTCCATGCGTCAGACACTTTTTGGATACGGCGCTCACTGACACTCGTCCGACACGCGTGTCTTAAGTGTCCAATTGTTGTCCTTAAGAAAACAAAAAAAAAATACATCTTCAGACACACTTGACACTTCAAAAAATCATCACATATCCGCGTGTCCAATTTTATTCTTAACTTATATCCTTAAAATGAGTTTAAAAGTAGTATATATTACTATTTCTTAAAACGGAAAATTATCTTAAATACTTTATATAATTAAAATAGACACTGAAAATATTTATAAATAATAATTTAAATTTTAATATCAATAAAATAACAATATATTATTATAATTTTATTAAAAATATGTTATATTTTATATATATGTCGTATCCCTTGGTGTGTCGGCGTGTCGCGTGTCTTATTATGTTCCGTGTCCGTGCATCATAGAGTGCAGTTGAGATGAGTCTAAAATTCTAACCTAGAATCGACACTAAGAGCGGCTCGGTTTAGTGTTTAAAACCAGTAGTTTAAACACCATTTGCAATCAAGGAATTAGCCCAGTAGTGGAGCATGGACTCCCAAGAAGTAGGGGTGCACATGGGCTGGGCCGGGTTTGATGAGACCCAAACTCGACCCTAATAACATGCGGGTCTATTTTTTTTACGTAAATGTAACACCGGGTTGGGTTTGACAAGACCCGGACCCGACCCTAATAGACCCGATATAAATTAATATATATAATTTTATAAATTTTATATAAAAAATAATAATTGTTTTATTTTTAAACATTAAATTTAACAAATATTATATTATATTTATACCAACATTAATTATTTTAAAGTAAAAATAATATTATATAACATACAAAATATTAATAAAAGTATAAAAATGTAATATTTGGTTACTAATTTTACCTTAAAATATATTTTTAATTTAAAATAAGTGGCTTCAGGGCCGGGCCGGGGTGACCCGAAACAAGACCCGAACCCAACCCGACAATCACAACGGGTCACAAATAGCGAATCCAACCCGGTAAAATTTACATCATGTTCGGGCCGGTCCAGGCCTTGTGCACCCCTACCAAGAATGTAATGTGATGTATGTGAGTGGGTGCATGAGTGATGGTGACCTTAGGATTGGGTTGTCTAATCCACTGAAAAAAAAAAAAAAAAAACCATTTGAAAAATCGCTGAACCGGTCAGAAACTGAGCGGTTGGATTGAACCGAAACCGGTATGGTTTTTTATTTTGCAGTAGACGACACCGTTTCTAGGAGGAAAAAAAAAAGAAATTACGAAAATTAAAAAATCACTCTGAATCAAAGCTTCTCTCTCAACTCTGGAAAATCTCTCGCTCTCTCCCTCTCAACTCCACAGAACCTAGCCGTCGTCCTTTCCCTCTCACCGCCGCGGCCCACCATCACCCCACCTCCAAAGACTCTTCTTAAGCCGCCTTCTCGTCGCGTTGTCTTCAACAGCTCGTGTCTACCTGCTCGTCGCAACGGCGTCGTCGTATTTATGCCTGTCGGCCGTCTCTCCGCCTGCAGTCCATCGCGACGTCTGCCGCCGGTCGGCTCTGTCTCTGAAGTCTGCGAATCCGTCTTTCTCGGGTAAGATTTGAGTTGTTTATTTTATTTATTTATTTATTTTGTTGAAAAAACAAATTGAGAATGAAGGAGTCAGATTAACGAAACGCAAGTTAGGGATTATTGTAGAGTGTTAAATGCTGTTGTTTAGAGATTATATTAGTTATAATTGATAATGGTTGGTTGAAATGTTATAAGTATATTGTCTGGTAAGTATAAGTCCCTCATATTTCTCATCGCCCATCGTCCGTCCGTCGCGTGCTCGTCGCCGGCGAGCTTTTTCCCTCGGTCCCTCCCCTCATACTCTGCTCACTGACTCCCTCTTCCGTGATTTAACATTCTTCTTCTATTCCTATTGCTCTTAATTAGTCATCCCTATTACAGCTTCTCACTTAGGTACTTACATAACTGTCATTGATCTTTTTTGCAATAGGAACTACCATTGAGACTTATATCCTGCTCATTAATATATTTGGAATTTTCTTTGCATTCATTTTGCTGTGGTTTAATCTGTAATTCTGCACAATGAAATCATAACAACATAAAATTAGAATAACTCTTGCATAAATATTGACTGGAGGCATTTTGGATAGGTTACATCATTGGGAACTTGCATCTGATTTTTGTAGTGTACACACTTCACATGAGCAATAGAAAGTTAGTTCTATTTGAACTTGAAGTATTGACAGTGGCTACTTGTATGATTAAGGAGTATAGGAACAAAGTTGTATCTGAGTTATCTAATATTTTCACAGATATCATTTGTTAAACCAGAGAATTAAAGTTTTTATGTCCTATCTTTCGTTAAACAATTTAGATTTATCAGTAGCAACAGAATAACAAGTTACTATAGCATGTGAGAAAGTGAAGGTCTTATATAATAAAGTGCAAATGGTCATCTAGTTGATGAGAATATATTTTTTAAACCACTAAGATTAAGAACAAAATCATTCCTATGGATTGGAAAAACAAATTATAGAAGCCTGTCTAATATGATATTGTCTTGAATAATCTTTGTTAGTTATGTTTGATTGAAAACATGTTGATAATAGAATAAGTTCGTGTCAGCCATGATTTTCGATGGTAGCTCCATTTCTATAACATAATATCATGGATTTTATACATAAATAAACTTTAATATTTGTCTATTTTCTTTTTTATTTAACTCTTATGTTATAATACTTTCGTTGATATACTCTTAATTTGGATTAGATTTCAGGTTTATGTTAGAATATAAATTATATTTGTGAGTGTTTATTTTTATTTTATATATTATTTTATTACAAAACGGTTATTCTGGTTGAACCTCCGGTTGAAGGTTTAAACCTGTAAAACCATTAACCGATAGTATGAACGGTTTGATGACCGATCCCATTTTTAGAACCTTGATTACGACTTTGATAAAATCTTTTGAAAGGTTAGAAGCAGATATATTTTATTTTGTATTTAGTAAAAAAAATTATGTGTTTGTACTTGTAGTTTTTAAAAGTTATGAGTACTTCTAAAAGTATAAAAAGTGATTTTTTTTTTAAAGTTAGCTTGTATTTATAAAAATAAAAATTTTAATATAATCTCATACATTAAAAAGATATCTAACTTTACTCTTATATTTATATCTTATGGTTTTATTAAATTTTAAAAACTTTTTTACTAAATATAATTGTTATTACTTGTGTTTATTGAAAGCTATTTTTAATTTGATTGGCCAAATAAAAATATTATAACTTTCTAGTTATCTTTTAAAAACTAGCTTTAACAAGCTATCCTCGAGAAGTAAAAATTTGATTTTTCCTTTTCAATTTTTCTCCAAACCTCTAAGCTAATCAAAACCAAAAAGAAAAAAAAATTATGTATTGCTTGATTCAAATAGCTTAATTTTCAATTTCGTGTTTATCATAAGTATCTGTGTCGTTTGATTTAAGATTCGTTTCCTTAATCTGAAAATTTTACAGGTTTCATTTTTCGGTTGAAGAAGATGTTGGAGCAGTTGCTGATATTTACGAGGGGAGGGTTGATCCTATGGACATGCAGGGAGCTCGGTAACGCACTCAGGGGTTCTCCGATTGACACCTTGATCCGATGTTGTTTGTTGGAGGAGCGATCCGGTGCTGCCAGCTACATCTACGACGCCCCTGGAGCTTCTTACTCCCTAAAATGGACCTTCCACAACGATCTAGGGCTTGTTTTCGTTGCGGTGTACCAGCGGATCCTCCACCTCCTTTACGTCGATGATCTTCTCGCCGCCGTCAAGCGCGGATTCTCAAAGATCTACGACGAGAAGAAGACAGAGTACCCAGACTTTGACGAGATTTTCCGCCAGCTGAAGGCGGAGGAGGCTGAGGCACGAGCTGAGAATCTCAAGAAGACTAATCCTGTTGGGAGAACCATCACCGGTGGGGGTGGGAATAGCAACAGCAAGAAGCAAGGATCAGGGCTCAAGGCTGGATCTGAAGGTGGTGGTGGTGGTAAGAAGAAGAGCGGTGGTGATGGAGATGGTGATGCTGACAGGAAGAAAGGGGTTAGATTGGAGAATGGACACTCCAATGATAATTTTGTTGTAGGTAAAGAGACTAACTTGAAGGGTAGTAGTGTGAATGGTATAGAGAATGAGAGCTCCAATCTTGGGGCTTTTGATGTAAATAGGCTTCAGAAGCTTAGGTCCAAAGGTGGGAATGGGAAGAAGGGTGGTGATGGTGCAGTTGCTACCAAGGGTCCTTCCAAGGCGGAGCCACCGAAGAAGGCAGTGAAGAAGAACAGGGTTTGGGATGACTCAACCCCTGAGAACAAACTGGATTTTACGGATCATGGGGCTGATGATGGCGGGGATAGGAATGTTGATTTTCTGGCTAAGGAGCAAGGGGAGAGTATGATGGATAAGGATGAAGTTGTTAGCAGCGATAGCGAGGCTGAAGAGGAGGATGATGATGACACTGGGAAGAACAGCAAGCCTGATGCTAAGAAAGGCTGGTTTTCCTCTATGTTCCAGAGGTAAGATTGCTCAACTGTTGAACTTGATCTTTATATTTTGGTGCAATTTTGTTTGCTCTGTTTAGAATTGTATTAAGTTGTTTGAATATGTTGCTAGAATGAGATGTAGTGTACCTTATGGGGTTGGATGGATGCTTTCATTTCTTTGGCCTATGAATACCTGAAAATTGATATTTAGATATACATTTGTCCGATGTCTTGTCAGGAACTCATTTTTAAGTGCTAAATAACAGTAAATTGAATAGCTAGAGAGAGAAGAGAAGGAAAATTTAGAATTGGAGAGAGAAATCTAACATGAAATGATGTGACCCATATCCGTACGACCATACTGTAGTTCGTTAGGAGAGGCCTGGGTGGGACCTTCAGGCAGGAAAGTTAGTTGATTGCGTGTGTAGAGTTGTGAGCATGATGTTTTCTGTTTTGGGTTTTCACCTTTTTTTTATAGCATAAGTTGCAATTGCATATATTTTTGTCAGCATGGTTCGATGTATTTGAGCGTGACTAATTATATATTCCTGCACTTCCTTGTGCTCAGTATTTCTGGGAAGGCAAATTTGGAGAAGTCAGACTTGGAACCTGCTTTGAAAGCTCTGA
This sequence comes from Stylosanthes scabra, assembly GCA_036250425.1. NCBI lineage: Eukaryota > Viridiplantae > Streptophyta > Magnoliopsida > Fabales > Fabaceae > Stylosanthes > Stylosanthes scabra. Next base: position 75,356 of record JASCZI010241716.1, read on the forward strand.
AGGATAGACTGATGACCAAGAATGTGGTATGTATTTGTTATGGACCCTGTTTTTGTTTCCTCTTGCATATCTAATAAGTGGTTTATATTAAGCTACTTTTGCTATATGAAACTGGCTAATATTTTTCACACTGCCATCACTTTTAGGCTGAGGAAATAGCTGAGAAACTATGTGAATCAGTGGCAGCAAGTCTTGAAGGCAAGAAGCTAGCTTCATTTACAAGGATATCTTCAACAGTGCATGTACACTCCAGTCCTTCCCTTAATTATGGCCTTTCTTTTAAATTATTATAAGGTATGTGCTGATGTATGGTTGAAAAATCAATATAGGTGGCAATGGAAGAAGCACTTGTGCGTATCTTAACCCCTAGACGCTCAATTGACATATTGAGGGATGTGCATGCTGCCAAGGAACAAAGGAAACCATATGTTGTTGTATTTGTTGGAGTTAATGGGGTTGGAAAATCTACTAATCTGGCTAAGGTGAAGGAGAATAATATTTCCCCTTCAATTTATTTAAGATTCTATATGTTGGGCATGCATTTAACCTGATGTGTGCCAATGTGTAGGTTGCTTACTGGCTTTTGCAACACAACATCAGTGTCATGATGGCTGCATGTGATACATTTCGGTCAGGGGCTGTTGAGCAGCTACGCACCCATGCACGCAGACTTCAGGTTTTTATTGATTTTACTACTAAAAAATGTAGCATGCCTTATTTCACTGGAAGCATATTATCTTACAATTTCCATTTTCAGATCCCTATATTTGAGAAGGGTTATGAGAAAGATCCTGCTGTTGTGGCAAAAGAAGCAATTCAGGAAGCTTCACGCAATGGTTCTGATGTGGTTTTGGTTGATACTGCTGGTCGTATGCAGGTATGTGGTTACTTTTATCATGGGAAAATAATCTTCATTGATGGCATGAGAGATGACACCATTAATGTACAATTGAGTTACTGCTAACATGTTCCTGTTGGTTTTCAGGACAATGAACCATTGATGAGAGCACTTTCAAAGCTCATATACCTCAACAATCCTGACCTGGTCCTGTTTGTCGGAGAAGCACTGGTTGGTAATGATGCAGTTGATCAACTTTCAAAGTTCAATCAGGTTCAATTCTATATGTTTAATACTTTTGTCCAGTGAAGTTCTTGTGTTTATCCCCTTGTGTATTTCTTTATCTAGTTATTGAACCCAGCTATTTAATTGCAGAAATTGGCAGACCTTTCTACTTCTTCCACACCCAGATTAATAGATGGGATCTTGCTCACAAAGTTT
>JASCZI010241716.1:76732-89076 GCA_036250425.1 Stylosanthes scabra
CTTGGATCATATTTGGGAATGTTGTGTTTGTTAACTTATGTTTCTTTGTGTCAGGTGGGAGCTGCACTCTCGATGGTATACATATCTGGAGCTCCGGTCATGTTTGTCGGGTGTGGGCAGTCCTATACTGATCTTAAGAAACTGAATGTCAAATCAATTGTGAAGACCCTCCTTAAGTGAGAGGATCTTGCAAGCTGTTCCTCTTGTCATGCATGTTTGTGTTTGTTGTTATCCTGTCCTTGTCACCCTTTGATTCCTGTTACTACTTTGTAAGCAAAACTATGTGGCCGACTTTGGAGGCACTCTGAATTGCTTGTAATGTAAACCTTCTTCCCTATTTACACCTTGAAAAAATATTTGTCGATTTTTTTTTTGTATATATATATCGTGTGATGTGCAAAAGCTTTCTTCGCTATAAATCAATACAACTTTATATATCGGCGCAGTACTAGATGACTCAACTCTTACGATATTCTCAAAATCTTGTGTCGCATGGGTACAAGGTGAGAAGCTTAATCATTTTGGTGTAAATTTCGGCTTTAAAAATTTAAGAGTATACAAATAGAGGGATTGCATCCACTGAACATAGGTATTTTTGAACATAGGTATTTTATCTGTTAATTTCTCACTGTACCATTGATGAGTAAGTGAGACACAAACAACATAGGTAATCAGAATCTTATAGGCACTTATAGGTATATGTCCCCAATAATAACTTAAAAGTTGAATTAGGTGTAAATTTTTTTTTTTTCTATAGGTTTATATCTCACAAAGATCCAAAAAAGAGTGAGAAGGTTCTCTACAATAAACATAAACAATCAAAGCTAAAAATTTCCAAAACAAAAAATTGAACTCACACAAAACACCCTCTAACTTCCAAGAACACACCCTTAGCCATGACTTATACTCCTTGCGTACTCCTAGTGTACTCCTTGGTACTCCTAGTGTACTCCTTGTGTACTCGCGCTACCACCCTTCAGACTAACCCGTCCTTAGGAAAAATTGTAAATTTAAATGAAACGATCATAAAATATTGAGTGAATACCCGTCCCGGTGCATGACAAATTCCTAGACAAACAACGAGGCTCCTGATAAAAAAATACCCAACCTAGCCCCAGATATTTATCACCGTGGACAAATTCACCCTTCTATCTATGTCGTCTATCTAGGGTTAATAGAACTGAATATGTAGCACGTTAAGTGGTGATCTAGTCATTAAACATCAGTCTGGATAGATACACTATGTTATGAACTAACCTAGCCCATCAGTTTTTATAAAACTCGATCTTAACTTGCTCAATCTCAAGATAATAAACCCTATTAGGATCCATTTTTTCTGTAGAGAATTTTCTCCAATTCTTCGACTATTACCTACCACCATGAGCTATGAAGGTTATTTAATGAACAAATCATCACTTTAACTTGCCACGTAGACATATTCGAAGAAAAATAATTGAAGGATGGAGTAATGTGTCTAACAGCCATATTGTACCTTTTTTTTTATCAGGGATCTTGTCTTTCAACGTAATTGGGCTATTTGAGATTTTACTCTAAAATATTACACTATTTACCCCATAATATACAAAACGGTTATTTTACTTAAGATCACATAGATTCTATAAATTGTACTCATTCACTCGGTGAATAAACCTCCACTCTCTCTACTTTTAGTCTTTTACTCTTTCTGTACTCTCAAGAACGAACTTCTTTATTTCACAAGAAGCTTTTTTATTGTCACGGTCCTTGCTACTGTTCTCGCGGTACTCGTTTCTCACATAATATTGTTTTTCTCTCTTTGTTATTATTGTTCATCATTTTCATAGTAAGCTTCTTCAATGCTTTTTTTTCTTTCTTTCTTTCCTTGTTCAAGAACTCTTTACACTCTCAATGTTTTTTTTTTTTCAGGAGATAACCTTTTTCTGATGAGCATGAATATACACAGCTCCGAAGTATTATAATTACGAAGAGCGGAAAAGTCCTTAAACTTCTTAAGGTCTCTAATGATGCAATAGAAAAATTAATTTTACAAAATTGATACTTTCCAAATTCTTTATCATTCTCCTGTTAATATCTTTTGAGAGGACTTTATATTTTTCAATGGGATGATAAAACAGTCTTTGTATATGAGAATTATGATACTGATTATTTAGGATAAATTGTTTTGAGTGGAGCCAAATGGAAATATACACTACACAGTTTATAAAAGCATTCTCCTACCTATATGATATTCAAAGGGTATCTCATGAGGGAGTATGTCGTCAGTGATTTGTTATAAGTGAAGATAAAGCTTTATTGATGGGAGTAGAAGGAATTCCATAGATTAATAATCCAGAGAAGATCATGGAAGATGAAGATTTTTTTACCCCTGTGAAGGTCCACAAAAAATAAAATTTATGCAGTTTTTAGAATTTTTTTTAATAAGTTGTTTAAGCTCTCGAAAGGAAGGTAAGAGTACATCAAAAGTACATCAAAATACACCAAACAAAAACACACCAAAACTCCCCATTAGCACCACAGAAGATCAAACACCCTTAAATAATAAACTACTATCCAACTAACACCAAAATCCACTAAAAACACACTTGGCTTAGAACCAAAAGCACTCTCAACCAGCAGATCTAAGACTTCCACATACACATTAGCAAGCAACAATTCAAGTGTAGTTCTTAGAATTTCTTAAAAGGTAATTTAATTTTTTTTTATTGGCCTATTAATTTTAGTTAAATTTTTATTTTTATGTATATATAAATATGAAAAATTTTTCCTTTCAGATGCACAAGATGGAGTGATATACATTATTATCCAGATTTGTTGGACAATGTTCACTAATTGCATTTTATAATTATGGCGAATGTTTTCAGCAACTAGAATGGGGAAGAAGAAATTCATATTAAATCATATTGAGAAAGAACTTTTGAAATGATGCAGCTTTTACTGAGATTGGGACAGAAGAATAAAGAAGAAAAAATTGCTAACTGTTTTTCATTGGCAGCCAAGCTATAATATGAAATATCTGGTCTTTGAATTTATGCGATTTGCAAGAAACTGCGTGGCTCACTATGAGATTTCGGTAATTTTACTATTTTTATATGGTTTATCAATATATTAATTATATTATTTCATTAATAAACTAATAACATTTTATCTGTGATCTGAATCAAACACTCACCCAAAAAAAATTGGTTGAGGTGATTGAAAAGGTGTGCCCAATTTGGTGCACTATACAGTGCCATGGTGAACAGTTCTATTTTTATATTTAGAGGAGAAAATGCAGGCAAGGCATTAGCTTAGTGGTAGCTGCATCATCGATCCTCAGCAGTGGAATGAAATGTGATGTGTGAATGAGTGCGTGAGTGGTAAACCAAGGATTGGGGTTGTCCAATCCATCAACCAAAAAAAAAAAAGGAGAAAATGACTAATATGTGAAGAACTTTCATCTACTTTAGGTGTTCCCAATATAAACGATTTTGTTACCATTGATTTGCTATGCATTGCATATTTAATAGTTTCAGAGTTGAGATTATATATATACACAACTTACTTATGTAAAGATGAACAACTAGCAAATTTTTCAGACAGTAAATATATCTTGCCTTGGCTGCTAAATGTGGTGAGCAAGCATAATTGCTTAACATCTAGAAGTAGAAGTGAATAATAACAAGCAGAAAACAGCATAACTGCTTTTCTTATTTAGATGAAAATTGAAAACATGACTCAACTACTTCAGTTCCCATAATACTAAATATACATTGTTCGTGTGCAGACTTATGATTTATGAACTCATGCACAGACCTCACTGTTGATGGTGAAGTATATTACATGTCAAAAAGTCACATTGCCAACTTTTCATTCTAACAAATACCCAGAAGTCACTAATTTGTGTAAAGCAATATGTACAAAAGTCCAACTCACATGAAGCATTTTGGTTGCACAACTGAAAGAAAAGAGCCCGCAAGTTTCTAAAATAGCAACAATAACACAGCCAATATCCACTTCAATAGTACAAATCCATCAAGCTATGACCTTTTTTTAAACTGAAATCAATAGTGTGGGAATTAAGACGAAAATGTACTATCCGAACATCATCATATAAGCTAAACAAATAATTTCTACAAGGTTTATACTAAATTATAAATATATACAAAGTTTCAATAGATAACAAACATAAAAGAATATTAATTTTGAAGCAATGATTCCAGTCTTATGATACTTTAAAAAACTATAATTTAAAAGTAATTCTAAAAGATCATTCCTGATGTAGAAACTAGCGGAATTAGAAGTAATTCCTGGAAGAGGCAGTAAGCTAACATTTTTAAGAACTCAATAAGGCTATAAACATAAAGAAATTGAGAATAGATTTTGTCATTTTGTGCTGAATATTAAACAGGCGCTCTAAAGGAAAATTAAATATATACAAATTAAACTGGGTTTTTGTGCTGAATACCAAAGGGAAATTGAATATAAAACTCTAAAAAGGAAATAGGAAAGACAAAGATATAGTTTTTACTTACATTTTTATAACAATCACTGCACCAAAAACCCGGTGTAGGCATAGACTAACCCGAGAAATCAGATTACACTCCTTTAGTTTACAACAATCTCATTAAGAATCACTCCACTAAAATCATTCCCTCGATATGATTTGAAGGATGTTGCTTCACCTCCATAGTGTGCCAATCCAAAGCGCTCAATTTCTATTGATTAGTTTACCCTGTGGAAGAAGTATTCATTGTGTGCGTGTGTTGTACATGTCATTTAGTATTCTGATAAGCCGGGAAAGGATTAAAGGAAGCCACAACTGGGAAGATGTGAGTTACAGAGACCCCACATCTATTTGGCTTTTCTTCTGAACCAAAAAATATCTCTTAATTTTCCATTTTCTTCCTTTTCATTTTACAACATTGCTAAATGGTACATATTGTTTTCTTTATAGACTTCAAAAGTTAAAACTGAAGGCAAGAGATATCAGAAATAGAAATATATATATATATATATATCGGTAATGCTACATGTACACCTCTTTTTGGTGTACACCTCCAACCAAGTCCTATACGAACAGATTTTTATATATACAACGAACATGTTTTTATAGTTGACATGAACAGATTTTAAAACTTGTTCGTTTGCTTTTAAAAATCTGTTCGTTCTAGTAGTAAAATTCTGTTCGTGCACGAACAGAAATATATATATACAACGAACATATTTTATAGTTGACACGAACATGTTAAAAATCTATTCGTTTGTTTTAAAAAATCTGTTCGTTCTAGTAGTAAAAATCTGTTCGTTTAAGACTTGGTTGGAGGTGTACACCAAAAAGAGGTGTACACCAAGATTAATTCTCTCTCTATATATATATATATATATATATATATATATACATCCTAATTAATGTGATTTATCACTGTAAAAAGTAATATTTTTCATTTTTAATGCATCTCCCCAGGGGGGAATAAAGTAGTTAATCAAATAAAGGCTCCTTGACAAGATGATCAACTTTCTCATGAAGAAATTTGAGCACATCCTCACGCCCTTCCTTTATAAGCAATTGTCTTAACTTAGCAAATGTGGAACCTGAAGGTCGAATTCCATTCTCTATCATCTCTTCCATCAAAACACAGGCTTTCATAGCATTGCCCTTTTCACACAACCCATTGATGAGGACTGAATATGTGTGCAAGCTTGGGGCAAACCGTTTTGACTTCATATACTTCCATATTTTCAGAGCCATCTCTAGTTCATTTCTCTCACAGAACATTTTTATCAACATTGTATAGGTATCGGAATCGGGTTCACATGACTTAACCATCCTGCGGAAGAACCTAAAAGCTCTATCAGTGTCTCCCTGGCTTATCAAACTGCTTATGATAACATTGCAGGTCCTCGAATTAGGATCGACACCATTGGATTCCATCTCTTGCAAAACTCTATGCACGTTTTTGAATTTGTTTGCTTTACAAAAAGCACCAATCAGTGCATTGTACACCACAACATCTGGCTTGATTCCCTTGCTTTCCATCTCTATGAATGTGTTGATAGCATCTTCAATCCGATTTTCAACCCCATATGTGTGGACCAGGACACTATAAATAAAAGATGTTGCCCTGCAATTGTTAGCATCCATATCTTTCACAACCTCTACAGCTTCATCAACTCTTCCAGCTTTGCAAAGAATGTCAACCATTATACCATAGGTGACAATATCCGGATCGCATCCCGCATGAACCATCTCTCTAAAAATCTCTCTTGCTTTGGGAAGATTCGGAGCCCTTCCCCATCCATCAAGCAATATGCTATAAGTTTTTGAGTCTGGTACAAAGCGATCCTTCATAGAGTCAAAGATCTCCTGAGCCTTCCTCACATTCTTGGACTTGCACAATGCGCTTAGTAAACCATTAAATGCAGCAAGATTTGGAGCCATGCCATATTTTTCCATGACATTAAACGTATAAATGGCCTCGTCAACCTTCTGAGCCCTCGCATACTTCCGCATAATGATACAAAAAGTCTCGATATTCAACATCCCTTTTTTCCTCATACCATTGACAAGATCCCACATGATCTGGTACTGCCTTATTTTGGCCAAAGACTCAATCATTGAGTGATATGCCTTGATGCTGTGTGAATAATTTCTCTGCTTCTCAGCCCACTCAAAGAACCGGAATGCCAACATACCAGCATTCTCAAATCTCTTGAGGACACTCTCAACCAAATCTGGCGAAACTCTAACACCGGTTTGATTTAGAGCAGTGTCAAGTGCAACTGGAGGACAGGATATCATAACCTTGCATACCATTCCAGTTGCATCCGTAACGTCCTGAACTGGTTCACTTGTACAGTATAATTTGCCGAACAAAACCCATTGGGATAAAAGTTTTTTCCTATTGTCAAAAACTCTGATCATTGCTCCAACCAAATCAGCACCTACAGATTCACCTAAATCAGTGTCAGAGATAAACAAACACATGGTGTGAATCACATGCCATAACGAGTAACGAAAATATCCCACATGCCATAACGAATTGAACAGTGTAATGTGAACGATGCAGTCTAACCAAATCAAGTCAGTACTGTCTCAACCTTTCTTTCTTCCTTTTCTACTTATTTTATCTTTTCAGCTCATTTTCTTGCTAGATGCCACTTGATTGTAAACTATTATTTTGTAATCCAAGCATCCATATCTGCAGTGCACACAGTCACACATGCAAACCCCACCTTTTACAACTAGATTCATTCTTTTCTTCTTTACTTTAAAAAAAATAGAAAAGAAAAGGAGTAAAGAATAAGAGCAAAGAACAAGAGCACACACATAATCAGTAGTCACATAATACCATCTATATCTATTTAACTAAGTGAATGCTAAGAAGAATGATCAACTATATAATGTATCAAAAAATAATTGGGGCAGAAAATTAAATAATTAAATAACATTAGAAAAATGAACCACAAACTTGCAATCAATTCGAGTTAAAAGTAACAAATATTTGGGTAAAATAAAGCAATAGAGACAAATTTAGGTTCCAAAAAGAAAAAATAATTAATAGAACATAAAAATTTCAACCGAACATTTCAGCCAGAACATAGTTACAACTTACAAATACTGAACAAAGTTCATAGATATGTCAGCCGCAAAAATATGCAACAATAAATATTCAAGAATAAAAAAATAAAATTCTCAAGTTGCTGAATTGCAAAATTAGCAGCTCACAGCAAGTGGATGTATTGTGTGAGTTACCAACTAGGTTCTTGAAATTAAATATCAAGAAAAAGTAATGTGAGCAAAATAGACTAAAACTAAGAAGATATACCGTTATTGCAAGCTCAAAACAAAATAAATAATGACTATGGTTTCAGTGTGTAGATAGAAGCCATAACAATCTTCCTACTACCATAGTCTTTTCGACAAATAATCCATTTTCAATACATGCCCCATTTCTTATCTCTTTCTTCAAAATAAACTAAAGCATTGAAAAAATGGTTCAGAATATAAGGTTTTCAGTCCAAAAAATGCAGCCACCAGTGGTCAGTCTCATACTTACCAATTTGTTCGATTTACAGGTTACAGCAACAATGTGTATGGCCTTGCTACTCCAATTAAGATCCCTCCATCCCATTCACATTGCCATCATATTGGATTTGGAATAAAGTAATAGTAAAATTTTCGGGAAGAAACTGGAAGCAATGAAATTGGATAAGCTTTGCTGACTCAACAATTTTGAAATTCTCATGAATCATTGTAACTTCTAAGTACCTTTTCCATCATGGCATCAACATTATGCTTTTGTTTAATACCAACTTGAACTAAAAGCAAGTTACTGTAGATGTAAGCACTAGTCTTTAATTTTATATTCACCGCCAACAGATCCCTAGATTAATTACTGAAGCAATGCAGCTTTTGAAAAATAATTTTAAGGATGCCCATTAGGGTTTACCAATAGAACTAAAAACTGTAGAAAAAGAGTGCAGAGTACCAATTTCCAACTCTAGGATTCATCACTTCCGGGTTGAGCAGCGACAGTGTCAAGAAGTACCAACTCCAGCAACTGCCAGACGCCGTAGAAGACGCAGCAGACGCAGGCACGCAGCGCACAGAAGACTCAGGGGTGATGGAGCAGAAAGCAGGGCTGTGGCTCGTGAGTGAATCTGGTGGATTGAAGCGCCAGTCGGCGGAGATGATCGTGGACCTGGGCGATTGTCGTTGGGGTTGAGGGTGGCAGTGCTAAGCTCTGGGAAATGATTGCCTCTAGCCGGTTGAGACTGGGAGACAGAGAGACAAAACTAAATTAAGTTTGTGTATTGTTTTGGTGCAGAACTGAGTTATGTCTCAATATCCTGTTTAGTTTCAGATAGATATAGCGACTGAAACAATAAAAATTACTAAAATGCCCCTTTAACTCTACTGCCATCATCCCCTTCCTCCAAACCTGCCTCCCTCTCAAAACCATGATATTCTCAAGCTAGACGCATAGTTACATGAATTCACCATTTAGGCAGCGTACCGCGTACCGGATTCACCGCGTACCACGTACTATATGTATATTTTTCAAGTAAAATATTTTATACACGGCGTACCGCGTACCCGTTCTCGTACCGGAACGTATTGCGTTCCATGTAACTATGGCTAGACGTTGTAAGATCAAACTAAACCATTTCACAAATACTATTTGTACACCAAAATTCAGCCACCAAGTATTTGTGTATAAATACATATATTGTTTAAGTCATTTTCAATGTGTATTTTGTATTTCAACATGTATTTCAGTGGCTGATTTTTTGTGTATACATGGTATAACTCGATCAGATTGATCAAAGAACAACTGTATAGTAATAAACACAAAACAGTTTTGATCATTTCGGTAAATTGACACACCAATAGTAATAAACACATAATGGTTTTAATCAATCACCCATATTCCCAAGTCTCAGAATTCTCCGTTCATTAAACCCAAATCTTACCATCACTTTAAAAGAATATGTAATACTAAAATCTGCAACTTCCCAATTTATAATTAAAATGACGAATTTAAGCAGAAACAGTTAACAATTCAAGCAACCAAGCACAAAATAATCATGATAATCTTGAAGCACATAATCATCATCATCATCAATTAAACCAAATATATATTTTTTTCTTTTTTGATACTTGAAGGAGTCCCCTCAAGGGAGAGTACAAAATCTCATCTACATTAGCAACAGACCGGCAAACAAAAAGAAAAGGGTCGCACTCCATACAAGAAAACCAAAGACATGAGAAACAGACATGCACATATAATCAAAAGATAAAAAAGGGAAGAGACAGAGATACACACCGCAGCGACGGCGAGACGCATAAAAGCGACGACAAGAACCCCAACAGCGACGGCGCGGTGGTGGGTCGCGATAGAGAGAGAAAGTAGAGGTATGAGGGTGCTGTGGTGGTGGTGGTGCGGCACCGTTAAGAAGACGGTAGATAGACAGGAACAGGGGAAACGCAGAGTGCTTGGAAGAAGACTAGTGGTAGTGGTGGTGGTGGTGGTGGTGGTGGTGGTGGTGCTCGCAGCCGGTAACGACGCCGCTAGTGGTGGTTGATTTTGCCAGTGAAGAAGAATAGTGAAAGAAAATGAGAGGGAAGAAGAAAGAATAGGAAGCCAAAGAAGTTATTAGAAGATGATTTTGTTCCAATTGGTTAGAAAATAAAATTGTAGTTGTAAAAATGTTTTAAATGGCATAAATTCGCCACTTTAAGTGATTAATATATGAAGTTCCTCATTTTAATTGGCTAATATCATGAAGTTCACTATTTTAAGTGGTTAAAATTTTAAAAACACAAAATTAACCATTTAAAATGACGAACATGACTCAGGCTAAAAAAAAATTGGAGTTTTTTAATTAATGCCTCTTTAATTTGTTTTTTAAAATAAAGTTTCATTTTATTTTATATTAGAAAATTTTTCAAATTTTAAGAGCTTCATATTGCAACACTAAATTAGTTAGGTTTTTTTTTTTTAAAAGAAGAAAATAATTTTCATTCATAGGAAGTCATATAACACTTAGGCTCCATTTGGTTATGCATTGAGACACACCCACAAATATACACGGTCACACATATACATTGTTTGTTTACTGAGACATTGATTTTTAATAGACACGGTGATACACAAGTACTCACAGAATACAGGTTTTTTGTGTACCACCAAATAGTTAAGACACAAATTTTGAGTGATGGACACAATTTTTATTGACATTTCTAACCTTAATATTTTGTGATAACCCAAATTTACCCTCTTCATTATTACCCTCACTTCCTATTCACTCTTCACACTCATTCATCCCTCAAACCCTCCAAAATCAAAACACCTCCTCTTGTCGCCTCTTCCTCCTTCTGTCACCGCCTCCTCCTGTCTTCTCCGCAGCGACCACGACACTCTCCTATCTCCGCCACCTTGCCATCGCCGCCTCTTCTCTCCTCCATCCCTCTTTGTAGCCGCCTATCATCCTTCTCCTCTTCACCACGATTGTCTCTCCTCGTTGCTCATCGTAACCAGATTTGTCGCCGCCTATCTCATTGTTACAGATCCATCGCTGCCTTTACTCATTGTTCATCGTCGCCAGATCTACCGCTGTCACAGATCCAGCGCTGCGTTTCCACCGTTGCCTTCTGTGTCATCGTCTCTTCTATAGCCGTCATCTTCTCTGCGAAATCCATAACCATCCTCTCTCTCTCTTGACTTGTCTCTTGTGAAACCCCGACTTTCTGTTTTTCCCGTTTCTGACAGAAACATGCGACTGTCTGTTATTTCATGCTTGTGATGGCTGATAACGTGTTTAAGAGTCTTGGATACCTTAGATGTGTTTGATGTGGAATTCGTTTCCAATATTTGCTTGTTTCGACGATTTTCTGTTTTTAGCGACGGTACGCTTTTGGTGACGGTTTGACCATTTCGACCGTCTTTGATGTGAACGGAGGATATTAAGGAAAATATCTCCGACAAAAATTTATAATTTCCCAAGCTAAGCTCGAGCTAAGAGATTGAGAGTGGCGAAATTCCTAGTATGACTTTTGAACCGTTTAGCGACGTTTGTTTCCGTCGCGAGTCGTCCGGTTGTGATTTCGGTAAAAAGTGAGATACGACGGAATTGTAAAATTATAGCGCGACGCTATAATACGTCTTTGGACCTTAGTCGCCCCGTAGATTGGAAACGTAAAGCCAAGAATGCCATAGGAACATTTTATGACACATTCTAGTTTTTCCCTCTCTTGCTTTTTGCTTTTTGAAACACCTTTTTGAAAATGCTTCTCTCTCGTTGGTTGCATGGCTTAGGAACATACAAAAGCTTCCCTTTAATTATTTCTATACCACCTTTATTCATATAATATTATTTCTTTACCACATTTATTTTATTTTATCATTTTCTTTTATTATACACCACCAAAATTAACCATTCCTTTGTACAAAAATAAAACAAAAACAAAATGGAAATTGTTTGCTTCTCCTCCACTCTTGGTCCGTAGCTCCCTCTCTCTTTCTCACTCTCTTATTTAACTTTACTACTTACACATTCTACTAACCACTTACACTTCATTTTAACTATTCTTACAAACACTTACCAAAAACAACAACAAAAAATGCTCTCACCTCTCTCTTCATATCTGAAACCATCTCTCTCTCTTACACTCTCATTTTATTTCATTTCACTTCATCAAAAACACCAAAAACATCTTTTTTCTCCTATCTTTAAAAGATCAAACACCACCTTTATTCAAGAACACTTTGAATGTTCATATGAACATGAAGAACACCAAACACTAAGATCATACCCCAACATCATCATATCATACATCATTCTTCTCCTCTTATCATCCTCTT
>JASCZI010241716.1:89086-104758 GCA_036250425.1 Stylosanthes scabra
TCAAGAACAAGCTCCTACACTCTCTTCTCTTGTTGGCCGTATACACCACCACCACCATCCTTCAAGGTTTCCATCAACATCAAGCTAGCTCATTCTCTTCCTCATGGACCGTAGCTCATCACCATCATTCTTACCTTCATTTTCTTGTTTAGAAAAGGTAAGTGCAATACCAATCTAGCTTATGATCCTAGAGAGCCCTTACTCACATAAGCTTCTATCTTGCTATATATTTTTGTTTAGGTATCAAGCTTGAGAAACCCTAGTGAAACTGAGGCTACAAGGGATTGAGGTGTCCATTCTTTGGCTAAACAAGGGATCTACAAGAGGTAAGGGGGTTAGGGTCCTTAGATTTTGTTTTGGGTCATATATATGCTTGAAAATGACTTATATGCTAAAAGGCTCGGTAAAGACTAAAGCTTTAAAATGAATGCTTGATGCTATGCTTGAAAGCTTGAAGCTTTGTTTGAAAAACATGAATGCTATGCTTGCTTGAGTGCTTGATATATGATGATGCATTGCTAAGCTTGAATGCTTGTGATATTTGTGTTAATGCTTGCCAAAAGTGGCTTAAAATGCCTTAAGGCCAATCGGCCGTGTGCTTAATGATTAATGCAATGATGATCAAAAATTGTGCTTGCTATATTTGTGTTAAATGGCCGAGGGTTTCCTCAATTTTGGGCAAAAATGTAATTACTAAAAGACACAAAAATTGGTTCTAAAAGATTAATAGTTTAAAGTGAAAATAAATGTGTTTTCAAGCTAAGGGTAAAATGGTAATTAAATGTGTTTTATAAAATTTCCAGAATTAAAGTATTTAAACAAATACGATTTAAAATGGTTTTTAACCTCAGAAGTAAAAAGAAATAAGCTTTAAAGTGGCTTAGAGTATTTTTACTAGTTTTGCGGTAAAAAGGGTAAAAGTGTCATTTAATAAAAGTTGTTTTCAAAACTGTTTTTATGGGAGTTTAATATGTGTCTAATGAACTTAAATATAAAATTTCATCTTAAAACAATAAAGTTACCTTAGGTAAATAAATTAATTATCTTTTGTCAAAAATGTTTCTACTGGAGATAGAGGGAAGTGTTAGTGACGAAATGCAACTGGTTTGACCTTCATAGGTTCTGAAACGAAAAAGTTATAAATATTTTCGTAAACTAGTGCATTTCGGTTTTTAAAGAAAAATGGTAAGGGCAGAATTATCATTTAAATTTAATATATGACAAAACTATTTTTACAGTGGGTAGATATAAGTGTTAGAAGATAAATGGCTTTGGTTTGAGTCGAAAAGGATTTAAAACGGATTTTCTATGCGAGTTTTAGTAAACTAGTGTTATTTCGGTTTCTCAGAAAATAAACTAAGGTCAAAAATGGGATTTAATTAAAATGCCTTAGTTCTGAAATTTCTCTAAAGAAATATGTTTTATGAATATAAAATAAGATGTTAAAATATATATATTAAGCTAAATAAAATATCCGTAAAGAACGGTTAGTTTTGAAGCTAGCGAATAATTAAAATGATGATAATTACAGTGAGAAGCTAATGAGAATTTATGAAGATAATAATGTTAATGAAAGTGATAATAAATAATAAAAGATAATGGCATAGAAAACAAATATATTTTGGAGAAATATATTTATATTATTTATAATATGAAAAAGGTCTTTGAAACTAATAACGTATGTAAATAAGTATATGTATGATAAGAGAAGAATAAAAGACTTATTTTAAGTATAATAAGTATAGGTAAGTTTATATACAAAAGAATCCCTATAAGATTTTGGAAAAACAATGTATCTTATTATAAAAGTAAAGCCAAAAGTATTTTGATATGATGATAAGCTAAGTACTAAGAATGATAAATATATTTGGATAAAATATATTTATGCATTTATCTAGTTCTAAAAAAAACCCTTGAAAAGAGTTTAATAAGATATATGAACATAAGCTACTAAAAATATAAGCTAAGTGCAAATATTGTAAGTTAATAAAAGCTACGAAGAAGAAGATATCCATAAGCTACTAATCACTTAGCTATGAAAGGCTCTCATAATTGAATCGTATGAAACTAAGAAGTAAAAGCTTCAAGAGAATAATAAAGCTTCTTGCATAAATATGCTACACAATAAGAAAGCCCCAAACTTGAGTGAGTAAACCTAGATGTGACGGTTGACACCGGTTTGGCTTGATCGACTATAGTATGGGCTGGGGCGATCAAACCGGGTTCCTTTCTTGGGGACGGATTATGGCATAAGCCGGTTTGTTCCCTTGAAACGGATTGGTTTGGCAACCGACCAAGTATCGGTCCTATCGGACTTGTGTCACTGTCGGACCGGTCAGTTCAACTAAGTCATGTAGACCGAAGGGAAATCCGGTTACAAAGATGCTATTCTGGCTAACGGTTCAATAGAATGAACCGGTGAACGCTAAAGGCTATGCTATGCTGTGAGGCTGAAGCTAAAGCTAGAGCAATGCTAATGCAAGGGCTGGGTGTCATCCCGCTTGACTAAGTGATAAGAGCTACAAGGGCTGGGTGTTATCCCGCTTGTCTGAGAACTAAGCTTGAAAGGCTAGCTACCTGAAAGGCTGTAACGATCATCTTGTTCCCCTGTCGATGCGGTTTCTTTGCTTTACGGAGCTATTTGTTGGTGACGAGATCCTCACCTTTTTGTCTGGAGTACCTAGAGTACCTGATGCCACCAGTTCTAGCTGAAGGAACTTGGTTGTGCTACATGTTCTAGCTGAAGGAACATGGTCGCTTTGGGTAGCTGAAGCCCACGACATTCGACAGTGGTGAACCATACTTGGGTTTGATCCTAAGTAATTGTCGGGTGCGGGAAGTAAACCGACGCATGAGCTCATGACCTGCATTAGGACCAGGCATGCATCATACTTGTTTGCGCATTTGATTGTGTGTGTTTACCGCATTTCATTGCCTTGCTTGCCTTGCTTGTTTGTTTGTCTGGTTTATCTTATGTGTTTGTCCGTGTCGTCCTTCTTGAGTCTCTCTTCTGTTTCTCTATCTGCTATCGCTATCTGCTTCGCTATATACTACGTTGCTATCTGTTACTCTACCTACGTGACGTGAGCCCCTAGGATAGAGTAGTTGACCTAGGAGTCAACTGGGAACGATAGGTTCTCAACCTCTTTTTCTTTCTTTAACCCACGCGTAGATGGGAAGTGGCGTCATCTACTACGAGTACGAGAAGCGTGAGATGGTCGAGGATTACAATATGAAAGCCGATGCCGAGTTGGGAACTTTCAAGAATAGGCGCTATCACCTTGATGATGAGGCTTTCGTTCATCCTCTCCGTAGCGTTAGGCTTGATCCTGATCTGTCCGTATGAGATTCAGTTCGAGGCATCAAGGGCGCTAGAGAGTTGGGAACTCGTTCCGCCATCCTAAGGTTGGATGAGCGAAGGACACGACGAAAAGAGAATTGGAGGGATGGAACCCCCAATCGAGAAGAAGGATGCTAGTGAGGAAGATTCCGAGGAAGAGGTTCTTGCTTCATCTTACCTGCTTATGGACATCGATGCGGAAGAAAGACTACCTGCGTTATATCAAAGAGTTGAAACGTCGTCCTGAGCTTTCACCTCTCCGAAGCAGACAAGCTTCTGCACCAAATTTACCAAGGAGGCAACTGATCGACAGTCTGACGGTCATAACGCTTCGAGTTATGATCTCCTTGGAGTTTGGCAACCGCCATTGTCAGGTCTGAGTCTTTAGTGTGCCTTGCTTGTTAGA
Organism: Stylosanthes scabra; assembly: GCA_036250425.1. Lineage (NCBI taxonomy): Eukaryota > Viridiplantae > Streptophyta > Magnoliopsida > Fabales > Fabaceae > Stylosanthes > Stylosanthes scabra. The sequence continues at coordinate 92,833 of JASCZI010241716.1, forward strand.
TCAATAGAGGCTTAGGATGTTGTTGTCATCGTTGTAGTTTCTTTTATGTCCTTAGTCCCGCGTTCTAGCTTAGGAGACCTGTGTATATGAGGTCAGGCCGGGTAGGACTGTCATAGATAGGCGTATAGAGTCTGTAAGGATACTATTGTTATATGTTATATATATATATAATCTTGGGACTTCTTTGTCATACGAAGAAGTTGTTATATTTACGTATGAGTTATATTGTTTGCTTATATTAATTGCCGCGCTAACGCTTTCACGACAGGCTAATACTAATAATATGGTTTAGAGTTTTAGAAATTTTTAGGTTAGGAAATGTGGCATCCCAATCGTAAGCGCAGTCGACGGTGTCGAAAATTGGGGTGTTACATCTCTTCCAGATCTGAGAAATATTTTTTGTGGGTGTTCTTATGTTTTTATTTATTTGAATTTTGAATTTTAAATTTTGATTAGAATTTGAGAGTCGGGGTTGTTTGTTTTAATTGAATCTATTTGAATTGAATTTTAATATTTTTAATAACTAATTATTGTTGGATTGATTTTTTTGGTTTGCTGGATTATTTAGATTAGAGGATGATAGAAAGGTAACGGTGATGGTGGTGTTAGTGGGTTAGTGGCAGTGATGGTGGTGGTTTCCAATGAGAGTGATATTGTAATTTTATGAGATTTGTAAATTGTAAGTTGTGTCATGTACTTGAGTATCAAACAGGTTAAAAAAATTATGTATTATTGTGTCTATGTCATTTTATGTATTTGTGTCAATGTCTTTAGTGTCTCCACCCACTAACCAAACGGAGCCTTACAGATAAAAAATATGAGATCTATATCGAAAAAAAAGGTCTCAGTAGCCAATATTAGGGAGAAAATAGGAAGTCAATATTATTTTTCCTTCTTTTCTCTTTTCTCTTTTACCACCCACTATTTCTTTAATTATACTCATTGACTTCCTAGTGGTCCCCTAGCGTTGATTCCGTAACATTACTCAAAAACAAAAAATTATGCATATCCTATATGCTGAATTAGAGGCTATCAGGAGGCACAACATTTGGTTACTAAGAATTTTAGGAATTTTAATAAGCAGAAATTGAGACATATCTGGATCACCAATATTTCTGTATATATACAGATGTGCTGCAATATTGAAGGATACATCTTCTTCTCCATATGAGTCTGAATATTTTTCTAGTTTTGAAGCTTTTTCCATGAACAAAAATCATTCCCCATAATATTTTCCTCCCAGATCCAAACAGATCTGTATCAAAATAAAAATAACAATCACAAAGAGAACCAAACTACATTATATAAGGGGACGAAAACACCACAAAGAGGTTATTCGAAATCTAAATCTAAATCAAGAACGGAACTTATAAATACAAAAATAGAAAACTAAAACATGAAAGAAGAAGAAAAGAAGAGAAAAGAAGGAAAGAAAGGAGAAGGGAAATGACGAAGGGCCACTGCCTTACTTGGTGGGTGGCGAGAAAGTAAACGAAGCTTGTTTTCTGATATAGAAAGAGAAAGAGGTGAATGGTTTATTTCTTACGATTGTTTTATTTTAAGACCAAGTTACGATCTTTGAATTAAAATTTTCTTTTCTAAAAGTCATAAAAATATATGTTTATTTATAATCAAAAGAAATTTTACTTTCTATAAGGGGTTATTCGGTTGGAGTCAAAACGAGGGGAAAGAAAAAGGAATGAAGGAAATAAGGGGAAAAACTTAAATTTTCCATTATTTGTTTTGAAAAGAAAATCAAAGGAGAAAAGTTAAACAACATAAAAAGTTTGGTGGGTCTCACTAAAAAATTTTCCTCCCCATAAGGGGAGTAAAATTGAAGGAAAGTGTGCCAAAGTTTCCCATATTACCCTTAAATAAAATGAGTACATTCTTCTTCTTTATCAACTTTAAAACAAGTCGAGTCTCTTTCTCACTTCTTTTTCTTCTCAATTTAAAGAATATTCTCCATCATCTTGGATTCTTTGTTCTGACCTCATACAAACAAAAGGTATGATTCTATCATTTTTAATAACTAATAATATTTTTGTTGTGTTGTTCTTCACAAGTAAAATTAGTTACCTAGTATGGATGTTGTTATAGTTATTTTTTTTTGGTTCTTAGTTAGCAGTGATAGCATTCTTATTATTTTTTCAACAATGGTGTGTTATTAAAATGGTAATGAACGCATCAAGCATTATATTATTTCAATAGGTTGGTGGAAACATAGAAACCAATTATTAAATTGATATGGTGCTATTAGAATTTTTTGTCCAAGTGAAATTATTCCATGACAATAATACAAAAATAATATTATTTCTTATGTTATTTTGAATAGACATCGATGAAGTTAACAACAACAATAATAATAATAATAAGGGGTAAAGTATGATTTATGTCTCCAACGTTTGCCAAAAGTTTCAAAAATATACTTCAAATATAATTTGATTCAATTTTATACCTAATATTTTCGAATTGTTTCATTTATACCTCCAAGTACTCACATCGCCTAAATCAATAACGGTGACTGCTGAGTTGGCAAATTTGAGTGCGTCACTTGGCATAGTGATGTCTAATGTAGATATTTATGCTAAATAAATAATTAAAAACAAAATTGATAACACAGAAAGAGGTTTGTACTTAATGAGTTAAAGATCAAAACAGAAAAAATGTGAGATAAACGTGTTCTGCCCTAATTTCATATTGTTCTGCCTCATGAACCCAAGTTTCCTCTTCTTCTACTCATGAATTCCAGATTCTTCTTCCTCATGCTTTAAATCTGAAATTCACCTCCATAGTTTAAAAAACCCTAATCTATGGCTTCCTCGCAAATTTCCAATTGTTCAACATCATCAAGTAGAAGTAAACTGTGACTGTCATCACTTTGCAACTGCGGGCAATAACCCATTTTGAGCTGCTCGAAGACTTCTGAAAATCCAGGGCACAAAACAATATAACAAACCCAGAAACCATAGAAAAACTCCCAGCATGATGAACCTTCACCCATGACGAACTAATCCTGCCACGCAATACCAACAAATAAAACAGGGTCACTTTCATCACAAACAAAGGATGTATCACAATCTATTAAAACCCTAAATAAAAATGAACAGAAGCAACACAAACTCAATCACCCTAATCCTAAAAAAAACTAAGCCATTAACCAATCCTAACACAAGCAAAAAAACAACATTTTTAATCCGATTTTAAATTACAAAAAAAAACGCTTTACCTGTTTTGGCGCCGAGAAGAAGATGACGTTGAAGGACACAGAAACATCGAAGTCCAGGGAGGGCTGCATGACGACGCAAACCGAAATAGCGGAGCACAACGGTTCCGTTGCCACCGGCGCGATGAGTCTTCGCCGTCTGGAGCGAGAGCGTGAAACAGGGGAACCGTTTGGAGGAAGGAGGGAGGAATACAAAAACACCGTCGCTTTTGTTCGAGGATCCCACGATGGCGCCGACGTCTTAGTCGCCGAAGTTTTCTCCGATTCGGCCTCTGCAGCTGTGGCACTTGGCGTTTAGTCTTCGATGAGTCTCGCTGAGTTTTTCTCTCTCTATTTCCAGTCTCCACTAACTTGCTTCAGAAGAAGAGTAGTTGAAAAATCAAAGGAAAAGGGGTAAACAGGATTCGAGGGTAATTTTGGGTTTTCACATTCAATTTTGCCACATGATACTCAGTTTACCAACTCAGCAGTCGCCGTTATTGACTTAGACAACATGAGTACTTGGGGGTATAAATGAAATAATTCTAAAATGTTAGGTATAAGATTGAACCAAATTAAACGTTAGGGGTATTTTTAAAACATTTCACAAACGTTAGGGACATAAATCATACTTTACCCTAATAATAATAATAATAATAATGTTCTGAGCCGGTTGCCGAAGTAGATCTCTTCCACAATCAAGATGTAGTTTGGTAGGGTTTCAAGGGGGAAGAACCATCTCAGCCAGCTTGTGGAACGGCGGAGGTTGGACCTGCAAGGCCACTCTGACGCTCAAAGCAGTAAAAGATTCAACTATGAATATTAAGTGAGAAGAAAAACTCAGAGTTTTCTGACCTAACTAAAGCTAGAGTTATTTATAGATGGTAGTAACTACTTGATTGTGCATTTTGTGAGTGTGATAGGATTTTTTATTATCTTCCCGAAATATCAGGAGGTGGTTACTTGATTGACAAAGTTAAATATATTTGTTTCAGTCTTATCTTAGTAGTGCCTATTTTACAGATGTTTAATTAATTAGAATTGGATTGAGCTGATTAATAGCTTGATTTATATATTTTTTGGGTTGAAGAGTAGTGGGCCAGATCATAGCCCCCAAGCTTGAGCTGTTTATTTTTTAAAAATGTAGGTTGAGCTTTTTTAAATTTAGTTATAACTCGGTAGTTAATAATAATGGATAGAGATAGTTATAAGTAATATTTGATATAAGTCCCCAAGGTCAATTTGGTATTTTGAAAAATAAATAGACAAGTTTGTCACTAGAAATGGCATTGCCTTCCTCATATAAAAAAGGAGAATCGAAAATAAGGACGATTTAATGTTGAAAATAGAGAAATGGAAGACCTTTGCAAGGAATTTGGTCAAGGCTAAAGAATATGAAACACATGGAATGTTCTCTCAGAGAGTTGACAGAATTGTAATTGGCATATAGGTGAGCATCTGTTGAATTGATGCCGAGATATAGGTCATTTGGTTTGAGATTGATTTTGATTTATGAGTTTGGGTATTATTTGTTATGTTTGGTCAATGTTGTAAGTTGAGCCTCCAGGCTTATTATGTGAAAAATAAGTAATGAGGTGGAATATTGTTGACAACATTTATTGTGATTTGTGTGTTGCTATAATTGTGAACTTATTTACATCCTTAAAGGTCGGTTTGGAAAATATATGTATTTATAGTTGATAGTAATTGAGTCTAATATGCTTTATCAGATTAGAGTTTGTATGCGTTAGTGAAATGATTACTTTGATTTTTGAACTCTGATGTACATAGATTGGATTGAATTTGGCTATTATTGGTCGGTTTGTAATGATTGATGGTTTGATTAGACAGAGTCATAGACATTGGAATTGTGTAGTTTAAATCTGATTTTTGTGATATCGGTTAAGATTAAAATTGATATTTGGTATGACCGAGATAAAAGTCTGACTTGTGAATGTCAGTTTGATAAATGTTTGAATATTGAATTGTTTTGAGATTTGACCTATATAGGTCGATTGTAATAAGATTCAACTTATAGATGTTGGTTTGATTAAGCTCTGATTAAATATCGTTTAGAAAGCCGATCTGAAGAGGCTGGTTAGATAAAGCTCTGATTAAATATCGGTAGAATGTTAACTTGTAGAGGCTGGTTGAATAAAGCTCTGATTAAATATCGGTTAGAAAGCCGACCAGAAGAGGCCGGTTTGATATTCGAATGATCAATTTGATTAGGAAACGACTTATAGAGTATCAGTCTTACCATGATTTGGAGTCATGAGTTGCGATAGCATAGGTTCATATGTGTAGTCGATATTAGAGTAATAATACGTGACAAAAGGAATCTACTCCATTGTATTAGTATCAAATTAATATAACATTGAAAAATTTTGGAGCGTAGTAATATGTCTTATTTTCGTCCTTTTATGTGAGAATTTGCAATGAGATGTACTATAGAAAATAGATTGCTAGAGTCTAATAATAAAAGATAAAATCATCTTATAAAAATGCAGTGAGTATATGGTTTGTATTGAGGTATAGCCTCGAGAAGCTCTTCCGAGTCTTGTAAGGGTTTAGCAAGGAAAACCAATATAGAAAACTTCCTTTAAGTAGTAGATAGTTGAGGTCTGTATTAATTGGGTATATATTATATATAGTGTTTGTGAATTATTTGAAGACTTAATGTATATTTAGTTTATATGGAGGTTTTACAATATTGAAAAGTGTATACCTTAATATCCTAAACTGTCATTGAATCATATCCAAGATGGGCATGCAATTGTTAAGTTGTCAAAGATTGGGTGGGTATATCCAAGCATAGTTGGGTAAAGTGGTGTTGTGTAGTCAGATTTGTATTCCTTCATTCTTTAAATGTAGGTGGTTGCAAATATGATCTTGAAAGAAAGGTTGATGGTTCTTGTGGTTTTGGTTGTATTTGGGGTGAGGTTGTGAGAATTTGCTGTTATGGCAGTTGGTAGATACCCTTCCTATGTGTGTAAAAAGTATGCTCGAGGTATAGGTCGGTTGTTCTCGTAAATTGGGTGTTTTCTAGATCGATTCCAATGTATATGGTAGTGTAAGTATTTGAAATAAAGATCTAATTATTTTGTGTGATATGCTCAAAAAGAAGCATTCTATGTTGTTAGTTATTGTTCATTGTTATATGTTCGAGAGTGAAAACATTGTTAAGTAAGGTCAGTAGTATGATAATTAGAAAAGTAAGGTTACATGTAATAGTGGTAATGTAAAATAAAAGGAAATCACAGTAAGGAGATAAGTAGGGAGTGGGTTTGAAGTGTGAGGTATTTAAGAAAGTCAATGATAGATAATCGTATAGTAAAAAGCTAATCAAGCCAAAATAAAACAGTATATATTAGTCAAACTTATTATAGTTCTTGAATGAGCATTATAATTGCTATTGATGAGAATGATCATAATATTAGTTATGTATAAAAGAGATGGATAAGCAAAGATGTGAAACTAATTAAACACCTGGCATTAGGACTTCATCAAGTGGAATCTGGTCGACTTAAAACATGTAAGTGAGCATAATATTTATAGAAATATAAAGACAAGTAGCAAGAAACGGGTAATTGTTATTCTAGATTTACATCAAACCGAGTTACAACGATAAAAGGTGGATCAAGTTTAGAAGACCTCGGTTAAGACAAGAAAGTGATAAAAATTGATAGTATTTATATATCATGAACATGAAAAGTTTCATAGTGATTAGTGTAAGTTGATACTACAGAAAATGAATTAAAAAAGAAAGTTAGTAAAGCGTTGTAAGATTTTGGGTGTGAGTGAAAAATATAAGTTGTTTGGCAGAAATGGTCTTTTATATTGTAATTTCTAAGTAAAAGATCTATATGAAAATTAGAGCATGTGATTGATAAAACATCAAATAAAATTTAAAAAGACAAATGCAATTAGTGTCACGTATAAAGTGTTAGTATAGAAAGAAATTTAACTAAGTACGTATAAACGCAATTGTTAATATCTAGTATGGCATGTGAATCGATAAGAAGATTAATGGACATATAAGAGGTTGGTATAGAACGTTACATTGGTTTTCAAAGTGCATGTAAGTAAGATCAGGTTTGAAGCGTTATTGAGTTCAGAGTAAACTTCCTTTTACAAGAATGCTAATACATAGGTTGGCTTGGTAATTGCCATAGCCAGCAGTGTCAACCACTTTAAGCTAAAAAATATAGATAATAATATATAACATGTTGAGAGTTGAAATTTGAAAGTGTGGAAAAGAGAAATGTAAAGCAATATGACAGACATAACCTAGTTACAAATGAATAGTTATAGGGGAAATGTTAGATATATCTAATTCTACGTTAAGTGGTTTTTGAGAGTATTTAAAATTGAAGGTCCTATAAGATAACTATGAGGTATATCACTTAGTTCTAGAAATTAAAGCCGATTATTTCGGATATATATATATATATGGTGAATTATGTTTGCATGGCTATGAATGGCTTTGAGGTTGACCAACCAATAATTATAAGACATCTGTCTTTAAAAAGCTAGGAGATGGAACGCTTGAACTTAACGGCGTCACCTAAGTTACAGCAAATGAGTTTTTTGTTTTCTTTCATCTTTCAACTTGGCCCAATATAAACGGATCACAAACCCAACCCGTTAACCCTCTATTCTCCAAGGCACTAGGTCTTCTAGCCACCACTATGTCACACCATGAGTCATGGCTGCGCTGATGTTTGCTGTGAGTCTACCACCATGACACCAATTCCCATCTAGTTTCTACTAATTTCTCCAAAGAGAACAAAAGTAACAAGGTTGGTGGAGAATGCCACTCTCGCCGGCAACTGCAGTTGTACGCATCGTTCTGCTGCGTGCCACTGCCGCCACTAATTTATAACAGCTAGAGATACTGTATCCCCTACTTGACACATGCTATTTTTCAACTGTACGTTCTAGGCTCCACAACCATTGAAGAGGGTGGTGGAGGAAGATTCATCATCGTCAAGCGTTGAAGGCAACAATGGGGGTGGGGGAGTTGGTTAAGTCACAGGGTTAGGATTCAAGTATGGTTGCAGGTCGGGTCATCTTCTTGGCCCAAGCCTAGTCCCAAAATGAAATCAACAATCCATAACGTAGGCCGATCAAAACATTTCTTCCATCATTAATGTTATAGTCAAATGAGACATGTGTTAACTGTTTATTGCTTGAATTACCATAGCTTTCATAGCCATTAAAGAACTTATGCACCATAGAACGCACCTATATATATATTTACATAGCATAACACCTCTACCAAAATCCCATTTCATTCCTATTCCAAACAAAAAAGACAAGCCCACCTACAAAACTAACTAAAACATTAATCACCACGTAATGTCTCCATAATCAATCATGTCCCCCCTTAACGACACTTCCTTGCACCTTCTTCAATGATGTGGTATCATAAATCAGCCCAATCACAATCAAGCAGGTATCGTCCACATGTGTAGATGTAAATATGCATCTACATAATCACCGTAAACTTCACCGTAATATAGTTGTGAACTTCAAACTTTGCTAGGTTAGCTACTTCATTTGCTTCTCTCATAACCAACACATGGGCGAAGAAGAAAAATGAAGTATTTTAGAAATTGACAAATATTTGGGTTCTTTTTATAATTTTCACAAATAAAGCATGGGGTACTTATTATAATTATTTTAACATGGGCACCGGTGATCGAATCCTTTGCCAACATAGTAACATGAGTACCAGGAATAATTCCCAAAACATGATTGAGAAACGGGTTGTGCTCGTGGTCGTTGAGACTCGTTCAAAAAAATAAGCAGCCGTGTCTAGGAAGTAGAAAAAACCAAAATGGCATAAAAAACTAAAAGCGAACTCTGAATCTTCTCTTTCCGCATCAAAACTTGATTCACCTGGTCAACTCTCATCTTCCCCTCTCCGATGGAACCCAGCTATGGCGGGTTTCTCTCTCTGCTCTTTCCTTTCTTGCTGCTGAATTCCGTCCTTTTCACGGTGGAATCTCAGTGCAGCAAGGGTTGTCCACTAGCTCTAGCTTCCTACTACATGTGGCAAGGCTCCAACTTCACCTACGTTTCACAGATCATGAAATCAAACGTCCTCACCGACCCAAACGACATAGTCAACTACAACAAAGCAACGGTTCCAAACAAAGACAGTGTCCAAGCCTTCATAAGAGTCAACGTTCCGTTCCCCTGCGACTGCATCAACGGCGAGTTTCTTGGTCACACTTTCCAGTATGACATTCAGAGCGGCGACACGTACGAGCGTGTGGCCAGGAACAATTTCGCGAACCTAACCAACGTGAATTGGCTGAGGAAGTTCAACAGTTATCCACCGAATAATATTCCTGACACTGGAACCCTAAATGTTACCGTTAATTGCTCTTGTGGGAACAGACAAGTGGCGAATTATGGTTTGTTCATCACGTATCCGCTTAGGCCTGGGGATACCTTAGGGGCTGTGGCAAAGAATCAGAGTGTTGACCCTTACTTGATTCAGAGGTACAATCCCTCTGTCAATTTCAACCAAGGGAGTGGCCTTGTTTTTATTCCAGGAAAAGGTAATATTCTTTTCTCTATGCCTTTTTCTTCTTTGTCTGATTTGCTTAACAAAAATGCTACCTGCTATGTATTTATATGCACATGTGTTGTTTAACTCATTTTTAAATCCCTCAATACAAATATTTTTGGTTGCGACGAGAGACACGGTTATAGGTTCTTGAATTTACCGTGGCTCTTTCACATGCCGGAACCCATGAATTAGTAACTGAATTGCCTATGGGATCACCATTTAGTACAGAAAAGGTAACACCGCAGCTATGGGGATGTTTGTATTTTGGAAGTGGTAGAACAAACAAGCAAGTCCATTAGAGATTGAAGAAACAAGTGAAGAACGGAAAAGTTAAAAGAGTAGACCAAACTAAGAAGAGAAGTGACAAAATAAGTTAGTGTTCTTGCTAGGTAACTTGTTCGTTGTATATGTCGACTAAGTATGAGAAGTATATTAGAACAATAAAATAATTTAGATAATTAAGGTAAATAAAGCCGAGTTATTAAACAGCATGTATACAATAAAGACTAAGTTATTCTCATCCCGAGTAGCAGATCAAGATGAGTTATAGCTCATATTAAGTAACGGATTAGTTATATATTTATTTATTTTTTAAGAAGTTTTCAGTTGTTATACTCAGAACGTATATTGCATTGTAAGTATGGACATGGTAGGACTGCAATACATTGTTTAAGGCTGCATTTCATAAGAAAGGACACTAGTGTTTATTTATGTCTTCTATGTCTCTATTCCGGTCTCTTGTAAAAGCGGCCTTTATTTTGTAACTTCAGTGTTAATTTTTCCCGTCAGTTAGGGGATTCTGGCAACTTACTTTATTTTTCCGCTTTGTTTTGTAATAATTATTAAGTGGAACTTGATTGGATGCCCTGATATTATTTCAACAATTGTCTTGGAATTGCTACTCTTTCTTTTTCTTGATCCTTTCAAGTGCACATAAGATCAGAATCAAACACATTTGTTAGCACGCACAAGCACAAGAACACATTTGATTGTTTTCATAGTTACATTCTTGAAGCACAAGCACATTCGATGTTCGCAAACATCATTTTTGTTTATCTGAATCTGGCTGTTACCAAACATTTTCCTAGTGCTGTTTCATGTCTTACTTCTTTCTGTTATTTTGCAGATCAAAATGGTAGCTTTGAGTTTTTGCCATCCAGGTAAACCATTACACTACTGGTTATGCAATCTGCGTTTAGTTGTTTTACTTTCATTTGACAAAAATGACTGAATATCATTTCATTTTCTTCTGCAGTTCTGGAGGTTTGGCTCTCTTTCTTCTTGGAAAGTTGTTTTTTGTGAGGATGACTGTCACTTCAGATTAATATTAATATATGCTGCTGGTAATGCTACTTTGAGCTCATAATTTGCTTCTATACAAGCAGGTCTTGCTGGTGGGGCTATTGCCGGCATAGCTGTCGGTATCATAGCTGCTCTTCTATTACTGGTTGTTGGTATATATTTTGGATATTTCAGGAAAAGGAAGATGCAGAGGGAGGAATTGCTCTCACAAGACTCCAAAGCAACCTTTGGACAAGATGGTAAAGGTATGTTTATCTCTACTTCTATTCTTTCCAAAACCTTCCTTTCACTACCCTAAGATATTGATGAATGATACACTTCTGAAACTTATACTCAACTTGAAATTTGATCATTGAAACTATTAACTGAAATAAATCTCATTCACCTGTACTGATATAAAATCTAACCAAAGTAGCCTCATTCATCCTTTCAATTATAGGTCAGATGTCCCTGCTCTAAATGAAATCTTGAGAGTTGAAAGTGTAAACTATTAAAGCTGTTATCGTTGTCCTTTACATAGAATAGGTTCTAGCTTAGTGTTGTTAACTTTGTTAGTAAAAAATCGGTTGTGACACTAAACAGAAAATCTTAGGTGAAGAATCTAGTTTCTGAAGCCATATGATGATATTTTTTTTGCACATATTTCAATGAGATGTGTGCTATTCTTGTTTGAATTGGTTTCCTTTTGAATCTGTTTAGACCAGCCTTGTTTAAATGGCCCTCCAACAGTTTTTTTTTTTTTTTTAAATCTCACTCTACCATATTTAGCAATCTACCTTCCATTTGCCATGATGAAAGCACATTTGGGAAGTCTCAATGAACCTTCCAAAACATTC
>JASCZI010241717.1:1267-21329 GCA_036250425.1 Stylosanthes scabra
CTAATTACTATTCACATAAGTTACATAACCATTTTGGCTAACCCTATCGCATAAAATATAACTGTCAACTTAAATCCATAATTAAGGACCCTAATTACTTAATTACGCTAATTACATAATAATTTCACATAACACTATCGAATAAAATTCGTCTATCACACTCAGCCACAACATAATTTCCTAACATGGCACTACAAGTTAAGTAAAGTAGGATAACTAACCAGGGCGCCGGCTATGTGCCACTCGTCATTGAGCCTATACAACCCTTCCGGGTCCTGCGGGTTAGCCTCAGGGGCTGCAGCAGGTTGATCCCCAGATCTGCCACCTCCGCGCGTTCTGGAACGTCCCCTCGGAGCCATATCAAACAAAAAATTCAGAGATTATTTTTTTTTTGCCTAGAATGGTAATTTTGGAGGAAGAAAGAGAGAATTTGAGAGCAGTCTCGGGCTCTGCTGTCCTTATATAGGACACGGAGCCTATCTCGGGCTCTGCAGTCCCGAGATACGTATCTCGGGCTCTGCAGACCCGAGATATGTATGCATTTTAAATTGTGGTCTTATCTCGGGCTCTGCAAGCCCGAGATACGTGTAATACTCATTTCGGGCTTGCAGAGCCCGAGATACGGGGGGTATGCCTAAAATGGTAAATACCCCCCAGCGGACCTATTTTGGTAAATTTGTTATTATTTTTATTTAAATAAATAAAAAATCCTTTGTCTTCCTCATCACTTAAATACTTTCAAATTTCAGCATCCATTCATCCCTATGAATGAAAACCAATGAAAATACATTAGTGAAACTTACTAAAATAGATTCAAGGAAAGCAGTTCAGAATTTTTTAAAAATACGTAAGATGATTGTGGAGATTGCATTGAGCTTTGAATTTCAGGCTCTCCAACAGTGGTAACTCTAGAACAAACTATCCAATTCAACAATAATAACACATGTCAAAGTATGCCAAGATTTAAAAGTAAAAGAGAAATAATGATTCAAAAAAAAAAATAAAGTAACTACTAAATTGCATACCTGAATCTACAACTTGATCTCCTTCCTCAAGCGAAATTAAAATCTTTGTTGGTTTAAGCAAGTTTTGAGTGCAAATTAAAGCCTCCACAGTAGTGATGGGACTCAAAGCACTACGATAAGGGTCAAGAATTCAATCCCGGTGCTATATTGACTCGGATGCCACTGTAGAAACAGGAATGGCTAATATATCTCTAGCCATGCACGAGAGAACACGATACCTCAAAGTCTTTCCTTTCCACCACCTCAATATACCAAATCCATTATAATCTTCTACCACCTCATCTTCCAAATACCTATCCATTTCATTCTTCTTAAGCTCACTCAACTTTATCTTTTGTGTTTGCTTCCACTTGCTCATAGGGTCTTCAAAAATAATGTTATCATTGTCACTCGTCTCAATGCTAGAACTTGGGGCAGCAATATCCGAAGAGATGCTAGCATCTTGAGAAGGTTTAGGGGGTTTCGAATTCTATTTGCTATATTGCTCAAACAATTTAGAAATGATATCCTTCAATTTTCTGAAGATCCTTGCAGACTTCTCACATTCACCATACATCTCCGACAAAGTAAACTAAATATATTCTAATTTATACCGCGGATCAAGAAAAATAGCAATAAGCAATAGATAATTTATAGATGGCTTATTGACCCTATCAATAGACCTCAAAGGAGCAGAATCTTCATCATAATCATCCCAATACTTATCAAATTTAGCTTTCATTGCGGTTGTCATCCCACACAATGTCGCATCTTCACTCACAACCCATTTATTCAAAGTGCATAATATCTTACACAATGTTGGTGACTCATTTAAATTACTATTTGTGAACACAAGAGTTTTCTGCTTTTTATCGACATGATTCTGCGGGTTCTTCTTACAAGTCCCAATATGCTTTTTTAGGTTAGAGGTCCCATCCCTACGGCTATGACACTGCAACTCTTTGTTACAATGCTTACATTTTGCCTTAGTTTCATCTTCATTTTTTGTAAAGTGTTCCCAAACAATAGAAGGGGGCCTATTAGCCCCTTTTTTACCAACCTGGCTTGGTTGAGCATCTGTATGCAAAGAAGCACCTGGAGTTGAAACCGGTTCCCCTTCCCTGGTTGTTTCTGTTGGTGTAGATGCAACAACACTCTGTGTTTGTGAAGTAGGAACACTCCCCATCTCAGAGATAGAGCCACTATGTGGAGTAGAACCAGCCATTTAAAGATCCAAAAATCTCTTCCCTGCATTTAAAAGAACAAAAAGAAACCTAAAAAAACCCAAATTCATCAGAAAAAATTTATAGTCATCACACAAAAATCATAGTCATTCATCAGAAGATTCATCATACTCATTACAGAAACAAATTTATAGTCATTCATCACACAAAAATCATACTCATTCATCATTTAAAACAGAAACAAGAAACAAAAAAAGAAAAGATCTAGAACAGATTCATCATACTCAGTCATCATTGCTTATTCATCATACTCATTCATTAGAAGATTCAAAACAGAAACAAGAAAAAAAAAGGGAAAAGATTCAGAACAGAAATAAGAAAAAAAGAAAAAGATTCAGAATAGATTCATCATACTCAGTCATCATTGCTTATTCACCATACTCATTCATCAGAAGATTCAGAACATAAACAAGAAAAAAAAAAAAAAAAAAGAGAAAAAGATTCAGAACAGAAACAAGAAAAAAAAAAGAAAAATATTCAGAACAGATTCATCATACTCAGTCATCATTGCTAATTCATCATACTCATTCATCAAAAGATTCAAAACAAAAACAAGAAAAAAAAAAGAAAAATTACATGACATAGGGTTTTAAAACTGAATAACAGAAGGGGTGGAGCTTACCTGCGGTCACCGGAAGGCAGCAGTGAGGTGATGCGAAGGGCGAAGGCGACGAGCTGGCGACGGTGACCTAGAAGAACAGAACGACGGAGCAGCGGGGACGACGGGCAGCGCCGCAGCGATGAGCAGATCGGCGCGCGACGATGAGTGGAAACTGGACAGCACGGGGGCGGTGACTCGAACGAGTAGAACGAGTGAGCGACGGCGTACTGGCGTAGAAGGATCGAGCAGGCGGTGGGGTTTGAGATTTGGTGGAGATGTGGAGTCGTGGAGACGATGTTTATGGGTGGTGGTGGCCTGGTGGGGGACGAACGAATCGGCAAATCGGTGGACGGTGAGGACGCGAAGAGGACGGTGGACGGCGAATCGGCGATGCTCCTTGAAGGGTGGTGGCGCCGGTGGAGAGACGGTGATGGGAAGGGTGATTGTGGTGGTGTGAAGGGATTGGGGGCTATGAGAGAGTCTGAGGCAGAGGGTGTGAGACAGTTGCTGTGGGTGTCTCTAATGAGAGTGTGAGAGAGTGACTGAGTGCGGCTGGCTAGGGTTTCCTTGGCTTCACTTAACATTTACATATATATTTTTTATTTTTTATTTTTATTTATAATAATTGCGGATATGCGGATCCTCGGCTCAGATACGCGTATATCTTGTGCAAATCCGCTATCTGATCCTCCAACTCTTCGGATTGGATCGTATCCGATCCGCACTCTCTTCGGATCGGATTGCGAATTTTAGCACGAGTCTGCGGATCTGATCCAACCCATAAACAGCCCTAGTTGAAACGATGATTCGGCGTGGCTGTGGATAAAAGCCAATTTTGAAGGTGTAATATTATGGATTTAAATTGGATTTAACATTTATTCTTTGTGTATTTTGATTACTTTTTAGTTATAAATTTTGATATTTAAAGTTGAATGTAAAATTTTAACAACAATTCTATTTGTACACCAAAATCAGCCACCGGTGTATAATACATATTGAAATACAAAATACATGTATAGTTTAACTCATCAATAAATATTATACATGATGGCTGACATGGTTGTTAAACTCTAGTGTTAACTCTTAAACTTACGAGTTTAGGTAGTGGAATCGAGTCAACTCGGTACTAAACTCGCACCCCAGTAAACTCGATTGAACTCATGTAAACTCAGGTAAACTCGCTCAAACTCACGAGTGTATGAGCGAGTCAACGAGTTCGAAATTTAACCAAATTTTGTCCAAAACAGCGTTATGTTGCCAAAAAAAGAAGACATTCTCTTAAGAATTAGAGTTACAAAATTATTGACTTACTCACACTCGGTCCTCTTTGCATCCAATTTGTATCTTATGTGTTATATGTTATTGTACTTATTGTATAATTGATAATTATTATTGAAATCATAAATATATACCACTAGTTTAGTTTATTATATGCTCTAAAATTAAAAATTTTAATTTTAAATGCCTAAATTTGAGACTATGTATGATATATTTTTATTTTTATATAATAGATAAACTCATGCGAGTTTACTTAAACTCGCGAGTTTGACAATCTTGATGGCTGATTTTGATGACTAATTTTAAATACATCTAAAATAATCCAAATTTTAATGATGAAAACAAATTATGTAACATCCAATATAATTACACAAATTATAATTTATTTTATTATATTTTATTTACTAAAATAAGGTAATATTATATGTGTGACTTAGTTTATACAATTGGAAATTTTTCTGATATAAATATCAAGCTAAAATGATACGCGCAATAAGTTTCGATGTATTAAGGGTTAAAAAAAAAAATTGAGATGCAAGGGAAGCGAGGGAAGCGAGGAAAAAAAAATATTATAATAAGATATGAATAGTAACTATAATAATATAATAATAAAAAGTACATAGTAACTAAAATAATATAATATTTCAAATAGTAACCTGCATAGTAAAATTTATTTCCTATAAATAGGGCTATGATTTCATAAGTTTTTCATATCAAAAATCAATAAGAATTTCATTCTCTTTCTCTCTCTAGCTCTTTCTAGTATTCTCTCTTTCATAGCTTTATTTTTATTTTATTTTTTTTACAACACGTAAGAAGAAGAAAGAAGGAAAGATCATTAGAAGCCTTGGAAGTTATTAGAAGCTCAATTTGAGGTAAGAGTTTAGGATGCATGAATTAGGGTTCATGCTCTGTGTTAATCATTTTGCACGAAGTATGAATTGAAATTGATGTTAGATTAATGTTATTGACACTTGATTATGTTAGGATGATTATTGTTTGGTCATTTTTGGGCAAGTTTTGTGATGATGATGATGATGACCGAATTGGTTTCAAAAGGGTGGGGTTAGTTTATAAATTTTGTAACCCTGGGGGTAATTGTTTAAATTTAATAAGTTGGGGCATGGGGCTCCCAAAATAATTAGTCGTAAATTAGGGTAAATATTTAAATATAATAATTTGTAGGGGTAAATGGATAATGATGATATGTTATGAGGATGGTGGTTCGTCCCGCTCATGTTTTAACGAATGATGAAATAATGACTGATGTATAATTGATAATGATATTGATGATGTTTCGAGATACTGTGAGGACGCTCATAGTACATGTATCCAGACTGTACACGGTTTCGGCCGCGCGGATACTGTTTCCCACTTGTACCGTATACTGGCCCTTGTGCCCTATATATATATTCTCGTCCAGACTGTACGCGGTTTAATCCGTGCGGACAGGTATACAGACCGTATGCAAGTGGAAAACCATATTCGGACTCGTTCCGAGTAACGTCGGGTTGCGGGTAGACAACCGACGCATGAGCTCATGGCCTGCATTAGAATCAGACATGCATCATAACATGATTGTTGCATTTCTCTATTTGTCTGTTTTATCTATTTTCTCTGCTTGTCTGTCTTATTTATTTTATCTATTTTCCCTGTTTTCTCTCTGTTTTTCCTATTTTTTATTACTTATTAATGTTACTGTTGTTTACGTAATTCAATGAATAACATAGAAGAAAACTACTAGGATCCCCAATAATTAAATTAAGTTAGAGCCTCCGCTAGATACCCTGCTGGGAACCATATAGGTTCTCACCCCCTTATTCTCACCTACCTGCAGATGATGATGATGAGAGGAATGATCAGTGAGCTCCGATAGCTCAGACGCACGATGATTTCCAGTTCTCTTTTCTGTTATGTATTCTGTGATTAAGTCGAAATGGCTAGATGTATTTTTCCTCTTTTCCAGTAGTATTTTTGAGGGATAGGTTTTTGATTGGTTATGTCGACCGAGATCCAGATTAGGGGCTGTCAGAATGAGCCAGGATTCGGTGTGTTATGTGGTCTGAAGTCTGAACTTATATATAAAATTATGTTTGTATTAGATATGTATTATGATGGTACAATGGTTGTACATAATTTGAGACGTGTTTATGTATGATTTACGTGTGCTTGTTTAAATACTTAACTATTTACTGTCATTATTACTTGTTATCGAATTTTCTTATAAACCGACACGACAGGCTCCTATTAACTAAATAAATAAATAGGTTGAGTCACCGAAAAGTAACTCTCGATAATTAGCTACGATCATGACGTAGTGAAAATCGGGACGTTACAAATTATCATTTGAACAATGAAACTTTAAAATTTTATTTTATTTTAAATAATTTTATTAAATCGATTCAACTAAAATTCGACTATAGTTAGCTATTGAATTAATGTGTCAATTACTCAACTAATTCAACAACCGAATTTGTTTATTGCAACCTTATTTAATATTAACAAAATATTTTAAAAAAATTAGCTAATATTAACTTTTAAAAACTCTAAGTGAACTCCTTTAATGCACATCATTCCTTAAGATTGAATTGGTCACTGCAAAGGTATGATTATTAGTTTACTCAATGGGGGATTGTTTGAAGTCTTTGACCGTCTTTACAAATCTTTGTATGGTTGATATGCACCCGGGTATGGAAGCTACTAGCTAGATGCCAACATGACAATGACAATTGAGAAAAAATATCAATAGAGAAGAAACTCAGATCAGATGCGCATAGGTTTTTTTTTAAAAGTTAATAGTCAAGTATTATTTGACTGTGGATTAGTCAAATATATTAAATTAATTAATTTTTTTTATATCAGGATATTCATCAAATTAAAAGTCAAAAGACTACTTTTTCGACTATTGCAAATAAAATGATGAGTAACTTTTTCAAACAAACAAATTTCATTTTCAATCTCATATATAGTTGTACTCGGTAAAATAATATCTCACCAAATATTTTAATTTTATTATTTATTTATTTAATTAAGACAAATTAAAAAGTCAACGTTTATTTTTTATCAATACTACGACTTAATATTTTGGTCAAATACTTTATACTATGTAAATATTATCATCACCTATCGAGGATATTTTTATTGGGTTGGATTATGTAATTAAACGTTAAACCCCTGAATATTCAACACCACAATCAAGGATTGAATTGCTTAATTAGTTACTCACCTAGGGATGGCAACGGATCCCATCGGATTGATGGTTCACATGTACCTACGAGTTCTAAAATATATATAAAAAATAGAAAATATATTAAAAACATAATATTAATACACTATTATTTTCAGTTACCATCCTTATTATATAACTTTGTAACTTTCACATTCAAATCACAGTCAGAAAATTAAGCACTCTCAACAACCACTAATACAAAAAGAAAAAACTCACTTTAAGATACATCCATTAACTTCCTCATATTCTTCCTATGCTTCACAGTTGAAGTGCCCGTAGAATTTCAAATATCATTTCAATTTAAAACAAAAACCAAATATCAATGGAGAAGGTGGAGGCAAACGATGTGATACTGTGATGGCTGAGTAGCAAACGGCGATGTCGGTAGAAGATACGACAACAACGGCAGGAAATGGAGCAAAATAGGCGGCTGGAGGCGACTTCATACGGCAACGAGAGAAGGTGCAGTGGTGCTCGGAAACGCAGATCCGAAAAGGCAGAACAATATCGATAAAGTAGGAGCAAAACCTGCGACGAGGCTGTGAGGAATGAAGAGGGAATGAGCGGCTGTGAGGGTTGAGATCTTTAAGATTGAGGGAGAGTGAGTGATTATGAAGAAGAAGAAGAAGGAGAAGGAGGAATGAGTAGATGGAGTTGAGAGGTAGAGAGCAGAGAGGAAGAGGTACTCTTTGGTCTTGGAGGCCCAAAATGAGATGAAAGGAAATTAGGGTTTCACAAGTAATAATGATATATAGAGAATATTTTAATAATTTTATAATAGCGAGTATTAAATGGGTATTCCCGGGGCAAGTACCTTTAACTCCGCCCCCGCCCCCGTCTCGTTTAATAAACAAGTACCCGTCCCCCGCCCCAGCGGATACAAAACATCCCCCATATCTGTCCCCGTCGGGTAAATGTCCCCAGGTACCCACCCTGTCGAGGAAACTTGCCATCTCTATACTCACCATAAAAGTCATGTAATGGAATCCTTAACTGATTCAAATGAATTTTTTTTTTTTATCAAAGATAGTTATATTCATTTCACTGAATAGAAAAAATGAATATATATGAATTGGATCCGACTTGGACAAAGAAGAAAAAGTGGGATCTCCACAAGAATTAAAAATGTAAATATTAATAAACTTAGAGAAAGATAATAAAAAAGGAAGAATAAAAAAGGCAGTATCTTTGAAACTCAAGGTTGATTTCGATGACAGAGGCAAGAATCATTTGGAGAAAATGCGGCTTCAAAGATATGTTGGCGCATCGGGAGACAGTCATGGATATCTTTCCTGTAGACCATAGTACCGGTAGGATTATGTATAAACAATTTATCAAAACCACAATAACTCAGTTTAAATTCCACCATTCGATATCGATTTTTGGTTTCACAAATAAAACCATTCTTGGAAGAGTAGGATATACAGATCCCTTTGAGTTTATGGAATGTCAGGGGATCTCCCCAAACCCTAATAATTCTTGCAAAAATACTCTCATGTCTTCTAGGGCACCAATTGACGGCAGGCGCCTCCACCTTAGTAAATTGAGAGAGAATCATTGCAGAAAAATCATTAGATCGGCTCCAAATTATCTTAAAGTAAGTCTCCATTGTCCGATATGAAATAGATCTATCGGCAAAGAGTCTTCCAATAAACCTATTCAAATAAGTCTTCACTCCTTCTCTAATATCTTCTTCTTAGAGATATCCAATTAAAAAACCAAAGATATTGTTGAGTACTCCAGATGAATATGAGAAATTCTAATAGAGCACGAAAGGAAATCCTATTAAGACATAAGAAAAAACTCTGACAAAACACTAGAATAATCTTGTTAGGGCACAAGAGAAAACCCTAGCAGAGCATAAGAGAAAATCATAGAAGAGTACAAGAGAAAACCCAAGTTGGGTACAAAATTGATTAAGATGAACTAGTAGACACATAATAACCATTTAAGATATTTGCTTACCATGAAAACATAATAGTTTAATTTAATAGGACTATTATGTATGTAAATGTTACCACTAAGATGTCTAAGAAAAAAATTATATAAATTAACTTTTTTTTTCAGATATACCGATCTTTTGTCATTGTTGTAACTTATTGTAAGAAACTGGCTAATTAATCTCCATTTTTCAAAAAAATGCCTGATGTTTAATTTGAATATTATGAAGGTTTAATTCTCAATAATCACAAACAGTTTTCCTTAGATGGGATCCTAGATTCAAATAATATTAGCTATTGTTGGGTATGTAAGAATAAAAGTTATAAACTGTGTTAATGAATCTACTCTTACACCTAACCAGCCATTAATTTTTTTTTTTTTTTTGAATTCATCGGGGTTTTTTTTTTTTCTTATAGTTCAGAAGCAATACAAAATATAATTAAAGTAAACAATAGCAAGGATTAAAGGAAAAACATCATGGCAAGGCAAAAAAGATTAACTCCTCCTAAGTTATCACGGGTCATGCTATAGGTTCTACACCTCTCCTTTTCTGTATTCCCATTTTTTGTACCATTGTGAAGTTAAAGTTGCTACTCCCTGTTTTAGGCCCTCCACATCCAGCTCTAAATACACACAAAGAAAAATATCTTCCAAATCACTTTGCTATTCCTTCTTACATTAACATCATTCAAATCATAATTTGCATGAGTCTGGCCACACCCAACTCAGTCCGTAATAGGACATAACCTCATTCCATAGTTTTCCAGCCACCACACACCCAAAAAACAGATGGTAGGCAGTCTCCATTTTTAAGTCACATAGAACACATTTAGCATTATTCCTAGACATCATCCCAAGCCTACACAATCTTTCTTTAGTATTCAATTTCTCCAAGATTATGAACCACACTAGAATCTCCATACGAGGAGGTACCAAACATTTTCATAAGTTCCTTGCGTAGTTATACATGCTGGTTTCTACACCTACTTCATCATTCTTTTTCAAAGCATGAATAAAAGATTTAACTAAGTACATACCTGTACTATCATGTTTTCAAACAACTACATCTGCCTCACCATAGCGCATGCCTACATTTGCTAGAGAGGCGTACAACTCTTTCAATTCTTTCTCCTCCCATTCTCTTAGCTGCCATCTCCAAGTGAAAGTCTATTTCCAATAGAGATCGTCCCATATACCGCACTCATTAATAGAGCACTATTTCTGACTTGATGCTCTGAGTAACCATGGAAAACATTCCTTCAATCTGCCTCCCCTGAACTAACTATCATACCAAAATTTCGTTTTGGCGCGTCCCCAACTACGATATGCAATCCCTCAACAAATAAAGTAACCATTTTTGGAACCAGAATGTGAAGGCTACAAATCTCTTCCCAGACCCCCTCCCACCAGATTTCACCACCTTTTGTTTCTACAGAGGCTCATGTCCATTCAGATCGTTACAGGAGCAGACCACCTTCTTCCATAAAGGACATTCCTTTCTGTTAAATCTCCACCACCACTTTAGCGAAAGACAAATGTTCTTTGCAGTCAAGTCATGCTCCCAACCCAGCCTGCTTTTTTGGTTTCTAAATAATACTCCAACTCACTATTGCAAGTCCTCTTCCCCCGTCAGCCTTACCCCAAAAGAATTTGCTCTGAATGGAAATTAATTTAGCAGCCACAGACTTTGGCATTTTAAAGAGACTTAGATTGTACATCGAAAGATTATTCAAAACTGATTTGATTAGTACTATCTTACCTGCCTTGGATAGGAACTTACCCTTCCGACTCCTAAGTCTATTTTTCACTTTCTTTATTACCGACGTTTAAGTCTTTACTCTCTTTGGGTTATCCCCGAGTGGAATGCCAAGGTATCGAATTGGTAAAATGCCTCGGATGCAACCCAAAATTGTACATTCCTCCATTATAGCCCCTTCATCACAGTTTAGATTAGCATTGACTTTTCGTAATTTATTTTGAGATATGCCATCAGTTCAAACCCCCGAAGCACTCTTTTATAATTTGTAATCGTTTCAACATCACAAGGAAAAAATAAAATCATGTCATCCGCAAATTGGAGGTGGGATAGCTTCATCTTATGTTTGCCGATCTGTAGCAGCTTTAAAAAATCCAAGTTGCACAGTCTATGAAGTGTACTGTTTAGCACCTGATTCACCAATACAAATAAGAAAGGAGACATGGAATCTCCTTGCCTCAGTCCCCTCTGTAATTTGAACGGAAAGGTAGGAGTTCCATTGACCAAAATGGACATAGAGGCCGTGTCAATGCATTCTTGTATCCAAGCCCTCCATTTAACACCAAAACCCATATGTTTCAAGACTAAATCCACGAAACTCCATCTCACCCGATCATATGGTTTCTAAAAATCTAACTTATCAACCAAACTAGCCTTTTACTTTTCTTGTGCCACTGAACCGTCTCACACGCTATTAGTGCACCGTCAACTATCTTTTTGCCACCCACAAAAGCAGATTGCTCCTCCCCAACCAACCCTTCCATATGAGGCTGAAGTCTTCTAGTGAGAATCTTTGCACTTACTTTATAAATGCTTTCTACCATACTTATTGGTCAGTAGTCCTTCAACTCATCCACCCCCACCCCCCTTCCTTGAGAGCTAGGGCAACTCATGTTATATTTGCTTTACTTGACAACTTCTCATTATTGAAGAATTCATGCACCGTATTATTGAAATCTATCCCAACTACATTCCACATACGCCTAATGAACTTAAAAATAAACCCATCAGGTCCTGACGCCCTTGAAGGTTCACACTCCCAAACAGTCGCCTTTCTTCTTCAAGTTTTCTCCTTTTCTTCTTGTGTTTTCTTTAAATTGCTGCAGACAATTAACCAAATACTCAAAGCTATGTATAATTAAGAATTCTATGAATTTAGTTGAGTAATTAGGCTAATTCTTTACTTAAATCACAATAAATTAGTACTTAAAATCATGAATAATGCACACGCATCAACATGTACGTGGATGAGTCTGGGCACTGAAAATCTCTTTGCCAAACTCCCTCACGTAAATATCAAATTTCCGGTCTCCCTCCTCCAAAGTAATCCATTCATGGATGAAGTCGTACACATTTGAGTCAATGAGGATCATGGCGCTACTGAAAAGATTGTTTCAGTTCAGTGGTATTGTCCATCATTACTGATTTTCCCCATATTTACCCTATGCTCCAAAACGTCTCCTTACTCCAAACGTGCACCAGAACTCCAACCAATTCCAGCCATATTTGGAGAGAAAAGGTTCACACCAAGCCCCCTTGAGGTCTTAGGACGTCAAAAAGAGACACCAGTAGGGGATCTTTAAGGGTTGCATCTCTAATCTCTATAGAATCAAACGACAGAAGGAAACTATACAGGCCCAAGTCTCTGCATTCTACCTTCCCTTGCCCCTTCCATCCTTCGACAATTTGATTCTTCACCCTCTCAAAGAAGATTTCTTTCTTCGATTCTGCTATGATGCTGCGCTTCAGGAGATTCTCTTGGGACATGCACACTTCCACTTTCACCACTTTCCTATCCTCATAGTGCTTTTTTAATAACAACCCCTTTTCCCGTTGTTTCTCCGTCTTTTTCCCATTCATCGATTTAAAATAACACATTCGGTTCTATAACTTTGACCGAGGAAAAAATCGTTCTGGAGAGGAGGAACTCATCCTTGGAGCAAAGGCGGTCTCCTTCGATAGCAGATGAGAAATCTTGAAGAAAAGGACGGCGGGTTGGATATTTACAAAGTCACTCCGACGTTCAAGTAAGAAGATAATTAATATCAGAACGCAACTTATCCAAAAAAAAAAAATCAATATAGAAATGAAGCTAATAATTTGTTATGAGTTATGCTAGGTGTACACCAAAATCAGTCACCAGTATATAATACGCACTGAAATACTAAATACACACTAAAAATAAATTAAACTATACATATATTTTATATTTCAATGCGTATTATACACTAGTGGCTGATTTGGTGGCTAATTTTGGTGTACAAATAGAATTATTCTTTGTTATAGGTTATATTTTAATGGAAAAAAGTAAAACATTAAATGTAATAATTAATTAAGAAAGAAAATCTGATATTTTTATTATTAATAATGGAAACAAAATCACGAGTCATAAAAAAAAATCGCTAACAAGTTTCATTGAAAATGATTTTATTCCATTTCTGAATATTTATCAATGTATTAATATTTATTTATTATGTGGAAACGGTACTAGAAACCAATCTATTTCATTTGAATAAAACACTGAAATTTAATTATGTCGGACGCGTTTTCTCTTATTAAGGAATGAAGAATAAAATTATTTGATAAATTCTTTTGATATTTTGGTAAATTAATTAGGAAAAATATATGCATATACATCTTTTTCTTATTTGGCGTCCATGCATATCTACAGTACACCTCACACTGTAGAGAAATATATAACAAAAATTGCTAAGTAATTAAAGAGAAACGATACACTTTTATTAAAATACTATCATATATATCTTACCAAATTTGAAAAATGTGCATTGGATCTTAATCTTGTTCAGTGCTAAATTCACACATTAAAAGAGTGCCTTCACGTACATTATTGATGAGTAGTGTTTCACTCCAGAGTGAATGAGAGCAACCAACAATGTCTCAAGAAAATAATCAGAATCAGAATCAAAGTAACAAGAAACTCCCTGGATTCTTCGAAGTTGACGACATACTTCGTAAAAGGATCCGTAGGGTATATGCATATTCCCTTTTTCTTTTATATATATATATACCAAATATTACAAATCAGTTATTACCAACCAACTATTATATAGGAATATATATTTGAATATTTGATATATGTTGATGAAAATTTTCATTACAATGATATAAAAAAAATTTAATTATTCTATTATAATATATTTGATTTTTCTTCCGTTAATTTTTTTTATTATTCTATTAAAAATTTTGGGGTGATATATTATATATAAATATGTGATAACTGATTTAGTTTTATTTTTTTCGTTTTTCGTTTTGATTTTAGTTTCCTGTGCGTTGAATTTTTTTTATAAAATGAATTAGTATGTGTGACTAATAGGAGATTTTGCAACCTTATTATGAATAATAAATCAGAAGAATATGGATATAGTTTTCAATTCAATTATTTTAATTTGTTATATATTATTCTTCATCACTATGGTATATCTTATTATTAACTATTTGTTTTTCATGATGTTGAAAATTGAAACATGATACAGGGTGAGCCAGAGTACTTGATCAAATGGTTAGTGCTTATTATTACTAACGTTCTTTCTCCTATTTTATTATACTTTATATATAAAGATTATGAACGAGTTCTTGATGAACAAGATAATTGCAGTTTGAGAATAGAGAAAGCAGAGTAGAAGAGGATTTCATTGAGAAATTTTAACTCGCAATACATGTTTGCCAGTAAAAAAAATACCCATAACCAACAAAAAGTAGGCAACAATCAGTCAATTTTGTATTTTTTTTAGAAATAGAACATTCGAAATCTAAATAAATATAACATTCAATTTAAATTATTAATTGATATTGACCGAATTTATATTGATTTTCTGGCTGAGATTGTAAATATATAAGAATTGAAAGCATTAGAGGTAAATAATTCAGTGGCATTATTAATTAGTTAGAAGCATTTTGAATTATGTATATAGGGCTGGAGGGGAGAAATCAGCAAACAGTTGGGAGCCTTTAGAGAACCTCGAATTGATGCTTGATTATGTTCATGAGTTCGATGCCAGGTATCAAATTATATTTGAATATGTTAATTATAATTAAGGGAATGATTTAATTTGATTAAATTAAATGACTTAGTTAGTTATTATGAGTTTGTATGGTGTTTTTGAAGCTTGAAATCAGGAGTTTCTGGGAATATGAAGAAGAAGAAGAATGAGAGCCCTCGTCCACGTCCTTTCATTGCAAATATGTGTCCTCGCCCTCACTTTCTTGATTCTGATGATGATGAAGATGAAGGAGAAGCAGCTAACAATGGTGATAGAAGACGACCAATTGCAAGGTATCACCTCCATTCCATTCAGATTTTATCTCTCTTTATTTTAACAAAACTATTCACTAGTAATAGGATATTATGAAATAAATACCACATGCAATTGAATAATCCATTCAATTTTGTTTTCACGTAATAGCATACATTATAGAGAAAAGTAGGAGGGATAACGGTTACTTAGGCATTTTCTCTATATTAATTAACTTATAAAAATATGTTACTTGATTATTAAGTGTTGGCTAAACAAAATAAATTATGTTGACCCTATAGAGCTGTTGTTGTAAGTTTTTAATATTTTTATAATTATACTTTTGCAAATTGGTCATAAGTATATCGGTTAGAGTTTGTTTGGATGTCATTATTTGGCTAACAAATTTTTTTTTTAAAAAAAAAAAATCTTTTGTGTTTTTTTAATGTGTTTGGATAATTTCTAATAGTAAAAGTAAAAGCATTAATAAAATAAAAAAAATATCTTCTAAGAAGATATTTTTTATATTTTTTTAAAAGATTTTTTTTCGAAAAAAATATTTTAACATAATAAATAAACAAATAAGATTTTTTATATTATTATACCCAAATACAATTGATAAATAAAAAGATATTATTACATAAGATACCCAAACACAAAATTACTTTTATTTTTGCGAAAGATGTTTTTAAATAAATCACTTCGAGAAAGATCTTTTTCGAAAAACTCGCCCAAACAAACCGTAGTGGATAACCACCTTACACTATGATATATATGAGTCTACAAGTTTAAAGTCTAATTTGAATTACTTGAAAATTTAATTCTTGCAAATCATGAAAAAAATTATAATCATATTATATATATACAAAAAATTAATCACAAAATCAATATAAATCACAAAATCAATATAAAATAAACATTAAAAATAATTAAATATCACATGTATTAGTAAAAATATGTATTGTGCTGGTTTTTTTTTTTTTTTTTTCACATAGCATTTTTGAAAACATAATACACAATAAAAATATGTAAAATGACACATTATGATGACTGGTTTAATAGTTAATTTGGTGTATACACATTAACATTTTTGCAATACTTAAGCCATTATCAATTGATTTATGTGGTTATGGAAAACTCACTAATTTAATAAAATTTTAGAGTTAAATTATTTTTTCTTTTCTTTCATTCTAAACATATTATGTAACTAATAAAAATTTAGCCAACATCCAACAACTTAAATTGGATGTTCTATGGTTTCAGATGTTCTATTTCTTTAGATTTCAGATGTTCTGTTTCTATTGTTGGTTGTTTTAGATTTTGAATATTCTATTTCTAAAAAGTTATGAATACTCTATTGCTTTAGGTTATGAATGTTCTATAAATAGTAGTTATGGGTATTCAATTTTTTGACTAATTATTGATTAAAAAAAATATTGGCTACCTATACTTTTCAATCACAAGATCAGGATGTGTAAAACTGATGAATAGCATTATATATGATCATTATAGCAAGCATATTAAAAATGTGTTCTTATCTATATACGCATGAATATATATATGTAGCAATAACAAAGTAACAAAGTAAATGCTCGACGTACCTAAGTAAGATTGTGCACTTTTTCTGCAACTAAAGCTTGGTGCTTCATTGAGTTAGTTAGTTATAATGAGTTTGTATGTGTGGTTTGAAGCATGAAATCAAGAATTGCTGAGAATCTGAAAAAGAAGTACAAGCTTCACGCCCATTCTTCATCACGAGCACCGTCGTCACGTTCTTTATTTGCAACTTTGTGCCCTCGCCCTCTTGATGATGATGATGAAAAGGAGGAAGAAGCAGCAGCAGCTGAAGCTAATAACAATGAGAAAGATGACACTAATAATAATGCTGTGAATGTTAATGTCACCTCTGCTGCTGATAGTGACAGGTACCCTCTTTATTCCATTCACTTTTTTAATCTCTGTCTTTATTTTCATTAAAAACACTATTAACTAGTAATGATAGCCTATTATGAAAAATTTAATTTCATAAGTAAGTCATATATATAAGTGTAAAAGTTTAAGGTGTGATTGAATTGAATTGTATAAAAATTTAATTCTTGCTAAATACCAAAATAAGTACAATAATGTTACGTGTATAAAATACACAATACATATTTGAAACTGAGTAAAATAACACGTACATATGTTTATATACAAATACATGATAACCAATAACTAATTTGGTGGCTACATTTTTTATTGAAAACGGCATAATTTAACATAATTTTAGAATTAAAATATTTATTTTTCTTCTTTCAATCTAAACATATATATGATCAGGATGTATAAAACTCATGAATAGCATATGATTATTACAGCAAGCATATTAAAGATGTTCCTTATCTATGTTTATGCAACTAAAACTAGAATGCTTCATTGAAAAATCATTAAAACTATACAACATGTATTAATTGAACATTCATTATCATTCATCAGAGTTTAATTAATTCGCATGTGTTTTTTGAAGGTCAAAACCAGAAACTACTAAGAATGTGAAGAACAAGCGTGACACACCTTCAAAGGAAGAAGATTCTGAGAAAGAAGATCCTACTGTGAACATTGTGACTGATCCTCTTCCAACTCCGAATCCTAGAAGACTATTGGCTAGAAGGGGAACCAAAAAACCACCTTGTTATTATGAGGGTAGTGATGATCATCATGATAGTGATGCTGATAGCGAGGAATACAATTCTGAAAACGATCCTTTTGCCAGGCCTCATATTGTCCTCTTTGCTGATCCAATTTAAGGAGGAGAAGGAGCAGATGCTACTGCTATTTCATTTCATGCATGTTGTTGAATAATAATTACCAATCCAAACTTATCAAAACCTATCTAGCTGTTTAATTTGCTTGTTTCATGGGAATAAATTACAGTATAGTTCTGTAATGATATACTATTTGTTCTTGTTATGAAATGGATAATTAAGGATTTTATTCTCATGTCTATGATTATTATATATACTAATCAGCAGGGGAAAATGAATCATCAGTGCTACAAGTTGTAGTACAAGATTCCACTTTGGTTTGAGTTGTGGAAAAACTAAAAGGCTTTGGTGGACTCTGCAATAGATCAATGCTTCCTTCAAGCATTTCAATGACCCTACTCATTGGAGGTCTTTCTGATGGAATTGTTTGGATACACCACAACCCTACAATTATCATTTTCCTTACAATCTCATTCTCCTCATTGCTCATACTAGCACCTTGCCATGCCATACTACTGTTTTCACCCTCAATATGCTTGTATATCCAATGAGGAAAATACAACTCACTAGAATGACTACCTACTTCACCATTTGTGTTGTTATGCTTCGCTCCCACCATCTCCAGAATCATCATTCCGTAACTATATACATCAGATTTATGCGACACTCCCCCGAAGTGTCTGTTCCATACTTCTGGAGCTATGTACCCTATTGTCCCTCTGGCATCCAACATTGTGATGATGCTATGTGTCTTTGAGCACAACTTGGCTAGCCCGAAATCTGAGATTTTAGGACTAAAGTTCTCGTCTAGGAGGATGTTGTTTGGTTTTATGTCGAAATGGAGAATCCTCGTGTTGCAACCGCGATGTAAGTACTCTAGTCCTCGAGCTATCCCTTTCGCAACAAAGTGTAGCCTTTCCCAACTCAAAGGTGGATTGGTTTTGGGATCATTGTTATGAATGTACTTTTCGAGCGATCCATTCGGCATGAATTCATAGATAAGAGCTTTTTTCTTGTTACCTTCGAGACAGAATCCGAGCAATGCAACAATGTTTACATGAGATGTTTTACTAATACTCAAGACCTCATTGATGAACTCCTCACCATTCCCTTTGGAAGCTTTGAGAAGCTTTACAGCCACAGGACCACCATTGTTAAGGATTCCTTTGTATACTTGTCCATAACCACCTTCCCCGAGTTTCGACTCGAAAGAATTCGTCATCTTCTTGATATCAGAATAAGTGTACCTTTTTATGGCTAAAGGTCCATGATTCTTTATGAAGGCCTCAATATCTTGATCATTATTTCTGATCTTCAAAATTTCTGGCATGATTGGTGATAGTTTGTGTCTAAAAATGTAAAGTATGATGCATGTTATTGGCAATACTCCAATTCCTCCGGCTATTAAACCTGTATGCAGAGATAGAAACCCAATAAGATGAATCAAGATTCTACATTTGGATTATAATCTAATATGAACTGTTGTGGCGTAATTAATAGGTACTAATTAGATTATGTGATTTATCTTGTAATCAATGACATAAATCTCATCTTATAAAATTCTTGATTTATCTTCCATGTTAATCTTTTTAATGACATTTACTTCCCTTTTTTTCCACCACGGTATCCACCGGACATAAAGTCTAATAACTAATCCCTTAGGTACTACATGTAGAGGCAAAGTGGACGACTCTCCCAAACAAGCAAGCAAGCTTTATTCTCATCCTCTAGGGAGAGATGGTTAAGGAGCACAGACCATTATCCATCAGTGCTAACTTGGATTGGTTTTAAACGACTGAATCATTAATGATTACCAGAAGAAACAAGAGAATGATAGAAAAAATAAATAATTTTTATGGCACGCTATAACTTACCTATAATTAACTTTGATAACCTGCTCTTGCTTTCCCCTGCTACTGAAACAGAACACAGTCAACAATAAATAAAAATGAAAAAAAAAAAAAAAAAAAACCTCTTTTAATCCAATGAAACAAGGTGAAGTGCTAGATATT